>VDFB02374199.1:0-21090 GCA_007258455.2 Sequoia sempervirens
GGTTTTAAGAGGGTACTTAGGGTTGAGGGTAGAGGGTGGGGGTACTTGAGGGTTTAGGGTTGAGGGATTAAAGGGTTGAGGTTGAGGGTTGAGGGGATTAGGGGTAGGGGATTTTGGGTTTAAGGGTTTAAGGGTTGAGGGATTAGGGCTAAGGGATTACTAGGGTCGACTAGGGTAGAGGGTATCGGGACGTTGAGGGTAGAGGGATGTAGAGGTTTTAAGGGTTGAGGCTATAGGGTTGAGGTATTAAGGTAGAGAGGGAGGGATGGATTAAGGGTCGAGGGTTGAGGGTTGAGAATTGAGGGTTGAGGGTTTAATGTATAGGGTAGATTAGAGGGTAGGGGGTAGAGGGTTTAAGGGTTGAGGCTTGAGGGTTTAAGGTATAGGGTAGATTAGAGGGTAGAGAATTGAGGGTTAAGGGTTAAGGGTAGTTTAATGTATAGGGTAGAGGGTTGAGGGACGTATATGGTTCAAGGATTAGGGTTGAGGGCCAAATGTATAGGGTAGAGGGTATAGTGGTTAATGAGGGATTAGGGTTTAAGGGTACTTGAGGGTTAAGGGTAGAGGGTAGAGGGTATTTGAGGGTTTAAGGGTTGAGGGTTGAGGGATTAGGGTAGAGATTTTACTTGGGTTTAAGAGTTTAAGGGTTGAGGTATTAGGGTTGATGGATTACTAGGGTCGACTATGGTAGAGGGTATTGGGACATTGAGGGTAGAGGGACATAGAGGGTTTAACGGTTTAGGGTTTAGGGTATTGGGTTGAGGGTATAGGGTTGAGGGATTAGAGTAGAGAGGGAGGGATTGATTAAGGGTTGATATATTAAGGGTTAAGGGTTGAGGGTAGAGGGTATAGGGGTTTACTAGGGTTTAGGGTTTAAGGGTTCAGGGTTCAAGGTTTAATGTGGGTGCTTCTAAAATAGTGTGTCTCACTTTTGGGACATGTTGATTTTTGCTTGAAATAACTTCTTTTAGAAAAAAAACATGATTTTAGCCTTGAGAGGTTCCATTTAAATGGTTTTAATTGAAGAGGGATACATAAATCCCCCTTAGATCAAACCCCCTTGGATAGAACCCCTCAAATATTAAATCATACACACAAAGGAGTCTCCTTCGCACCTATCAAAATGTTGGAAAAAAAACATGTTTACTTTACCATTTGAGGGATTAAATAACTTGATTTAGAAGTTATCTTTTGTAATATTGTAGCCCCCGAAATGAGATTTCCAAAAAGTGTAGTTTTTATATGGTTTCTTTTTATCTTGTATTTAATTTTCAATTTTTACTGAACATAGGTTTTTCTCTAAACATCAAGCTCTTCATTCTACAGAGGTGGAAAAATAGTAAACCATTATAAAAAAAAATTCAAAAAATACCCTTTCCCTAGGTATTGACGTCCTTGTTTCACTAAAAAGAGAAAAATTGGATTTTGATAAATACACAAGTTAGGTTGTATGAAACACACACACGTCCAAATTATAGTTACAGTGACTTCAAAAATTAATTAAAAAATATATATGTAACAAAAAACTATGAAAAAATATCCTTTCCCTAGATATTGATGTTTAAAATCTATATTTCAAAAATTAGAAATTTATCCTTTATAGAAAAAAGTTTATGTTGTACGACACAAATGTTACTTTCTGAAAATGTTGTTTTCTATTTAAAACTAGTTATTAAAGGAGATGTTGAAATATTAATGATTTATTTCAAATTTTTTTTTTTAAATATAAATTTAGAATTTACACATAAATATCCATAAATCACTAGTTCACATCATCTTTAAATTCTTAATGGTTTAGTTGTTAGAGGTCTCAAAAGATGAAGATCTAGTTAAAAATATTGATGTAAATGTCCATCTTGGGCAAAAAGTGAGACACAGTATTGTGATTTCACCCATGTATAGGGTACATCAAAGGGTAGAGAATTGAGGGTTAAGGGCAGTTTAGTGTATAGGGTAGAGGGTTGAGGGACGTATATGGTTCAAGGATTAGGGTTGAGGGTCAAATGTATAAGTTATAGGATATAGGGTTAATGAGGGATTAGGGTTTAAGGGTACATGAGGGTTGAGGGTAGAGGGTAGAGGGTACTTGGGGGTTTAAGGGTTGAGGGTTGAGGGATTAGGGTAGAGAGTTTACTTGGGTTTAAGGTTTAAGGGTTGATGGATTAGGGCATAGGGATTACTAGGGTCGACTAGGGTAGAGGGTATTGGGTCGTTGAGGGTAGAGGGACATATAGGGTTTAACGATTTAAGGTTTAGGGTATTCGGTTGAGGGTATAGGGTTGAGGGATTAGGGTTGAGGGTATAGGGTTAGGGATTAGGGTAGAGAGGGAGGAGGGAGGATTAGGGTTGAGAGTGGCTAAGAAGTTGAGGTTGAGGGTAGAGGTATAGGGGACACTGAGTTTGGGGTTTTAAGGGTTGAGGTTGAGAGTTAAGGGTTGGGGTTGAGGAGCTAAGGGTTTAAAGAGGTTTAATGTATAGGAGTACCAGATCAAAAGGTAGAGGTAGAGTGTTTAGAGGTTGAGGCTTGAGGTTTAAGGTATGAGTGTAGATCCCGGAGGTAGAAATTGAGGGTTAAGGCGGTTTAAATATATAGGGTTGAGGGTTGAGGGATGTGTATGGTTCAGGATTAAGTTGAGGTGAATTATGGGAGTTGGGGGTATGAGGGTTAATGAGGTTAGGGTTAATTGAGGGTGACTGAGGGGTGGAGGGGGTGGGGTCGAAAAGGGTTGAGATTAAAGAGTTAAAGGGAGTTAGAAGTTAAAGGTTGAGGATTAGAGGTCCGAGAAATTTATAGGAGGAGTACGTATTGCATTTTGGTTGAGGGTAGAAGGGACATAGGATTTAGCAGTTTTTAGGATATTCGGGTTTGAGGCACTAGGCTGGTTGAGGGTAGAGGGTAGAGGGTAGAAGTTTTAAGGTCAGTTTAGGGTTTAAGGGTTTAGGGTTGAGGGACGTTAAGGCTTGAGGGTAGAGGGTTTAGTGTATAGCTAGGATGTTTGAGGGTATATGGTTGAAGGTCGATTAGGGTTGAGGTTCCAATGAAGAGGGTAGAGGGTATAGGGGTTTACTAGGGTTTAGGGTTTAAGGGTTGAGGGTTGAGGGATTAAGGGTTGAGGCTTGAGGCTTGAGATTTTAAGGTTGAGGGTAGAGGGTTGAGGCCAGTATATGGTTGAGGGATTAGGGTTGAGGGTCCAATCATGTATAGGGTAGATGGTGCAGCTATAGGGGTTGAGGGTACGTATATGGTACGTACGTTGAGGGATTAGGGTTGAGGGTCCAATATTGTATAGGGTAGAGGGTATAGGGGTTGAGGGATTAGGGTTTAACTAGGGTTGAGGGTAGAGGGTAGAGGTTAGAGGGTTGAGGGTTAATCAAGGGTTGAGGGATTAAGGGTTGAGGGTTAAGGGATTAGGGTAGAGAGTTTAGTAATTGGTTTTAAGGGTTTAACTAGGGTTGAGGGATTAGGTTCAAGGGTACTAGAGGGTATATGGTTCAAGGATTAGGGTTTAGGGTCCAAAGTATTTATAGGGTTTAAGGGTTCAGGGTTCAGGGTTCAGGGTTCAGGGACATTAAGGGTTGAGGGTAGAGGGTTTAGGGTATAGCTAGGACGTTTGAGGGTATAATATGGTTGATGTCAATTAGGGACGTTAAGGTTCCAATGTAGAGGATAGAGGGTATAGGGATTGAGGGTACTTGAGGGTTTAAGGGTTGAGGGTTGAGGGATTAACTAGGGTTGAGGGTTGAGAATTGAGGGTTGAGGGTTTAATGTATAGGGTAGATCAGAGGGACATAGAGGGTATAAAAGGGTTTAAGGGTTGAGGCTTGAGGGTTTATGGTTGAGGGTAAAGGGTTGAGGGTATATAAGGGTTGAGGGATTACTAGAGTTGAGGGTCCAATGTATAGGGTAGAGGGTAGTATAGGGGTTGAGGTCGAATTATGGTTTAACTAGGGTTTAGGGTTGAGGGATTAGGGTAGAGAGTTTAGTAATTGGGTTTAAGGGTTTAACTAGGGTTGAGGATTAGGGTCGAGGGTAGAGGGTATAAGATGGTTCAAGGATTAGGGTTTAAGTTTGAGGGTAGAGGGTTGAGGGTATATGGTTGAGGGATTAGGGTTGAGGGTCTAATATTGTATAGGCCAATAGAGTGTATACGGGTTGAGGGTACGTATATGGTTGAGGGATTAGGGTTGAGGGTCCAATGTATCAGGTAGAGGGTATAGGGGTTATGATGGATTAGGGTTTAAGTAGGGTTGAGGGTTGAGGGTTGAGGGTTGAGGGTTGAGGGTTGAGGGTAGAGGGTAGAGGGTTAATTAAGGGTTTAATGTATTTTTCTCCAATTTTTTGAAAAAGTTGGCGCTATTTATTGGGATGGCGCTATATATTTTACGCCAAAGGCATATCCTATTTGAAGAAGACAAACATGAAACTTCCAATCAATAATTGATATTAGACTGCCAACCCTTGAAAGTGTTTGGTCCATTGATACCCTTTTCTTGAATTTATTACATTATAATAATACTTTACCTGAAAAAGTTTGCCTCGCGCTGCATAATATCTTATACAAATTGCATATAATTTATTTTTGTGTGTGGTTAAAGTATTTTTTATTCATGTAAATATTATTTATTTTGCGAGCCCTAAATTACCAAGCGCTAGATGAAATTACTTTTTATTCTACTAAATTGACTATTCTATCATTTTACTCCTTTCTTGGTATAAATTTAAAAACCACTTGGTTAACAAAATACTCTATGCATATACATATTGCTTTTTTTAAGTATTTAACTATAAGGATTGTACTTTTTTTTTGGTATTTAATTATAAGTATTTGTCTTCTTTTTATTTTCTTTTCCATTTTAAAGTTTTGAACAGGTTATTGATCGTTTAAGTCATGAGTTGAGTCATTAAAATCATTCTTTGTACTAGCCCCGAGTTCTAAGTTAGTCAGTCATCACATATGGTTAATCATTTAAATTCTCCCTATAGTCAGGCCATAATATTTTTCAATTGAATTATGTTTAAGCCATCCTACATAAAGCGATTCAAAGGAGTGTGGTAAGGCGAGAAACAACAAGAAAATAAAGCATACACCACTATACCGCTAAGAGGGTGAGCAAAATATATGGTAGAGCAGTGTACACTGCAACCTTGCAATAAGAAGTCTTGAGCAAGGCGGTAGAGTAGTAAGCATGGAAGAAAAGTGGACACCGCAGTACCACGTGAAGTGGATAATATGGTTGTGGTAGAGCGGTATACATTGCAGCCCTGCAATAAGAGGTCTTAAGCAAGGCGGTAGTGTGATAAACACAGAATGGAAGGGAAAAACACTGCCATAATGCAATGGGTATAATAAGAGACAGTTCGGTAGTGTGGTAATTATGGCATCATTATAATTTACAGCAATAAATGCCCATCTTGCAAACATACCAAAGATCTAGGAATATCAATGGCCATCAGATTTTACAGTGTATCAATGGGAAGAGAAGTATTTGGCTTCAGATGAGTAGGTCACTAAGGTGAGGGCATCTGGATGTCTATCATGGAGAGGAAAGCTTTGCTAGATCGTTGATCATGGGCTTTCTATGTTGATTAAAGGAAACATACATCTAAAGTGTCTTAAGCCTTATTATTTCTTCAATTATGCAAATTAATTAGTTGTTAGTAAAAGAAGTAGTTTTGAAGGGTTGTCTCTTTTTGTAAAAGGCCTGAAGCTTGTTGCTTCCTATATAAATAGGAAACCAAGGACAATTTTGAGAGGATCATCATATCATATTCCACTTTCATTTATGTTATAGTAGGCATTAGTAAGAAGATAGATTGCACATTCCACCCATCCATATCATATCAAAGACTTTTGCTATAAATGTATATATATTTGAAACAACATAATGGAGAAGATTGCTCATAATAGGTAATCTATTTTGGTGTTTAATTGTTGTGTTAAATTTCATGCTTATCTGTTACTGTACTTTCTCCAAAGTAGTTTCTTCAAGTTATTTAAATTCATAAGATTTATTAGGGCACATTTGTTGTTATTGTGTGATTATTTTGAGCTTATGAATGAAATAGAACATCTTATTATCATAGATTCTCCATGACTGTGTTATCATTATGTATTTTTTCTTATGTTTTCCATACTTATTTCTTCTTATATTTGAATGAATATCAGTTATTAAGCCTTATGTGAATGAATATGCTGATACAGTAAAGCATTTACTGTGGATGTTTTCAATTACATGTTCAAAATTATGTTCAACATAAAAATGGAAACTATTTAAAAATAATAAAGTTAACAAAGTTGCTTATTTAAATAATTTGAGTTACGTGCATTAATATTTATTAACTTTTGTGTCTTCGCGAACATATGTTGATACAAAATGAATGGAAGAAGCATCCAAGTAATCATAATTTTTTCTTCCAATAATTCATACCAAAGATTGAACAATTTAAGGATATTGCAATAGGTAATTTGTATCAACACAAATAATACTATTGAAGCATTTCAAAGTTTGGGCCATAAGAATCATCCTTTTTTAAACATGGATTACAAATAATTATGAAAATTTAGAAGTCTTGGTCATTAACATTATTGTCTACTACAATGTCATCCAGTGTATCATTGTCAATGTTCATATGTTCTTTCAAGTATTTAATATTATCATCATCCTCATCTTGACCTGCATCATCTTCATCATCATTGAAATTTGACTATACACCATCTATATTGTTAGCAGATGTATTTGGATCATCATTTTCTATACCATCCATATTGTTGTCTTCCATAACATCATCTAACTTTGGATTGTTGTCTTCTTGTGCCTGAACATAACCATCTTCAACATCATCATGGATGTCAATTTCTTCAATGTTCTCTAATCCCTCTCTCTCATTTTGTTTGCCATCATTGTTTTGCTCAGTATCCACTAATGTTTCATCAAATACATGCCTTAATCTTGGATCATAATCTATGACAAACATCCATTTCGAGTCAAAAATATCTTCATAGAAAAATACCTACACATGAACGAAATACATATATTAGACGTATGTTATAACAATTTTATTGATTAGTAAACACATGTATATATTCACAATAAACTATGAATTAATAGATTAATGATCACTGTCGCTTCTTGTTTGAGTTAAAGAAATACTTGCTCACACTGAATTGGTAGAACATAAGGCTCCTTGTCCTCCGGTAGGAAGCATGAGGAATCTATAGAAAATAATCCACTATGGGTATCATGTCTTTGTGTCCTCTCACATGCTTCATACCATATACAATTAAAAATACAACATTTAAAAGAGCGGTAATCCAACTCAATAATTTCTTGTATTTTCCCAACATATTGTAGATACCCTTCAATTATATTCTTATCTTTTGAGCTCGACCGATTAGATTGCTTTGAAGTCAACCATGATGCCACAATCAAGGATCATCTCTTCATATCTACACTTACACGATAATGTCGACTATATGCCCACACATTGTTGATATTTCCCGCCTATGAAAGACTATCATTTCAATGGAAACAAATATAATGACTAATAAATCAGAAGGAACAACATTTTTAAAATTCCAACAAGATTTCCTTTCACATCCTCTATGTTGATTTCTAGTCTTCATTATGCCTAAACTATACCCAAGATTCTATTTGATTTTAACTTGTTCAAGAACTCATTCTAGTGTGCAATGTTTTCCCATTCTCAAGCGATCAATGGGAAGTGGAGTATTCTTTGGGTTCTATCTCTTAAACTATCTCCTTGCTTCTAACACTTCTCTTTTTATCATACAGATCAATACATTTGTTCATAAAGTCCATGTGGTACAAAATGAACTTGTTGAGTATAGAACTTTCTTCTACACCTATTACATGTCAACATATTTATTTCAAACTCCAAATGTCATGTCATAATTTGACAATAAATTACAGTAAATTAATGATTGCAAGAAAACAACCATGACCGGGACGTGAATTTATTTACCAATTTCACTTTCAACACCATTAGATTGTGGTTTTTTCTTCATCAATAATATTTTGCGTTTATTCTTTCTGATCCTGCATTTATTGGCCATCTTCAAAAACTCTTACCAAGGAATCTTCACACAAGAAGAAAAAATGCTTCCATTCAATACATACCTTCAACCATGCAACCCTCTAGATGTGTCTTTTGTCGAACATATCTTTTAAGAGTTTTCATATACCTCTCAAAGAAAAACATCCACCTCGTTTATACGACACCCACCAATTCAATGTCATCAACTAGGTGTATAAGTAAATGGACTTGTAGGTCCATGAAACTTGTAGGGAGCTCCTTCTCAAATACACATACAATTTCTGCAATTTCCTTCTTCCACTTTCGCACTTTAGATTCGTGGATCTCCTTGGAGGTCACCCACCTAATATAAGAATAGTAAATTAGTATGAACCTTTAGTCATAAATTAAAATGCAATGTAATATTTCTATGTCTCTCACACATGAACATTTTATATAACCACATACCTTGTAAATGCTGATAATCAACTTATGGCATTCCTTAAGTCCACTATAAGACAGGAATCCCCCCTAATTGCCAATGGCATGATATGCTATCAAACACATTTATGAAAAGGTCATTAGTATTTTTTTCTCACACAACAAAATATCAAAATATATTTAGTACTTAATCAATGTTACTAGTAAATGTTAAATGATGATATATAATACCTTCATTAAATTATGAAAATCATGTGTTTTAAATCATGTGATATGTCCATCAATTGTAAAAGCTTTAGCTAATGATGACCCATAGCCAGTAGGTGTCCTTATTGAATGGATGACATTTTTTAGTTGCTCTAGAGCTCTTTTTTTTTTCAAAATCCATGGAGCTTTTGGATACGTTTCATTTTCCCTACTTGGACACAAATGTTTTCTATCAAATTTGGTATGTGAAAGAGCAATATCTCTCCTCGAAGACAAGGTGTCCTCCTTGCCTGATATATGTCGAAATATAGAATCTAGGACATTTTTGAAGATGTGCATAGGATCTAATAGGTGAGATATTAATAGATCCTTCCAATAAGGGAGCTCATAAAATATGGATTTCCTTTTCATTCCTTCTGGCATATGAATTGCAACTTATTCTAGTTCTTCAATTGAATCACCCCAATCAAAAAAATCCTCCCAAGCTTTCAATTCAGCATATTCATACTTCTTAAGCCAATCACCTAGACCCATAATCATGGGAGGGCCTTTATTTTCAACTTTTCCATCAAATTGATTCTTCTGGCGATTTCTAAACCTATGATCTAGTGGTAGAAAAACCATGTTTGCATAAATAAATTTATGTAGATCTTTAGAATACCGCCCTTGAAATGGCTCTGCACATCTTGGACATGCAAATATCCCCTTTGTTTGAAGCCATGCAATTCAACAAGTAATGTTAATAACATAAAAAAAATAGTATAAAACTAAGTATGAAAGTTGGGATGAAAATAAATTATGAGTGTAAATACGTAAATATTTTATCTTACCAGAACAAACACCAAGTCTTGGGAAATCATGAATAGTCCAACATAGCACACCATACAACATGAAGGACCTATTTGATGGAGGACATGATATGTCATACATTCTTATTCCTTTCCATAGCAGTTGAATCTCATCAATAAAAGGCACAAGATGAACATCCATATTTTTAACTTGATGTTTTCCTAGAACAATGAGAGTCACATAAGGTGATCCTTTCTAACACTAATCCATGGGGGAATATTGTATACTATCAATCCGACTGGCCAAACACTATAATTTGAGGTTAGGAAAGAGAATGGGCACACTCCATCAATTGCAAGACCAAACCTGATACTACGGGGTTCATCTTTGAATTTTCTTGGCCATTTTTCCTCTATATGTTTCATTGCTTTGGAGTCGACCGAAATTCACATGAACCCATATTTACCTGCTCTTTTGCAAAGGCCCATCGACTGTAAGGATCATAACTTTTAATACTTGTTGTCTAGTTACACTGGTATGTAACGAAACCTCTTGGAACCATAGGAACTAAAAGATTTGTACGAGCATCTCTCTCTTGCATACAGTATATTCTACCTTGCTCGATATTCATCTCTATATAAAAATGAAACTATTTTACATGAATGAATTTGCTTTGTATCTTAATCCCCAACTCAACCAAGCAACAAGTCGCATATGCCTCTTTAAAGTTGATGGCAACACATTCTCTTCAGGGAATATTTTAGTTTTTACTGCCCTGTAAGATTTCCATTGATCAAATCAATTGAATGTTTGACTTATGATGAACATGTTTGATATGTCAATCTATACTAGGACTTTTTATATACAATATATGGTTTTAAAATCCCCTTAAAGAAATATAAACGAAGTCGATGAATGTTTACGAGCTGTGTACACCAATTGACAATGCAAAGTAAGAAATAGATTTCAACTCACTTCACTAGGGTAGTGAATCCTTTGTCTGACCAACCAAATATTGACTTAATTTCTAATAATATTAATGTGCATTCCAGTTGTGAGGTTCTACTTGCACCCGATTTGAACATGGGTGTCTTCACTGCTTGCGTGATGGAGTCTTTCAGGTTGTTATCATCAACATTACGTACTACATTTTCCCTATCATGATCATCATCATTAAGGCTAGGTGGCATCTCATCAATGTATGTGTATCTCATCAGCTCTTCAAATTTCTCAGGTGATAGTAATCTCTTCAAACTTGCTCTTTTCACCCTGGTATTGTTTAAAGGATGCTTTGGATCATCCCATCCAAATCTTAATAACCCAGTTGGATCATAGGTATTAGTATGTGTTTCATCATCTTCTACCTATCAACAAACACAAGCATTATTTAATGTTTTCCAATAATTGGATAAATCATAAATGTATCAATTTCAAAGAAATATAATCAAATATTGCTTAAAAATAAGGATATAAATTGTAAGGAACATATATACATCAATTGAATAATGGAACATTATTTTTATAAACTACCTTTATACAATAATTTAAATAAAACACAATTTTGACAACATAGTTTATAAAACATCAGTCCACACTCATTTATTATTCTTTGGTTTTCTACCCTTAAGAACATCCTTAGGGAGACCTTGTTCTTCCCTTTTCTTTCGTGCAAGAGTGCATTTTAAGAAGGGGTAATCAATCAATAACTCATCCCCAATGGTAAGGTCCTTCATAGCCTCAACCATTATCAATCTATCAACCTCTCTTTCCATATCTCCATCTTTATCATTTATAACCTCAACAAATTGACAATTCGATCTTACATTAATTAGGGTCCCTTCCCTTACTACTATTTATAAATCCTGCAATATTTTTGTGTTTGTATGCACGTCCATATATATACATAAGATGACCTTTATTAATTTCTTTTCCACTTTCCAATTGGAGGTGTTGTGTACATACATATTCGAATTTAGACCATATGCTGACATGCTAGGCTTATATTCTGCTAGCCTTCTCCATTCACCACTATAATATTATGGACCATAATATGGCATTAATCTCGTAGTGGTTTGTTCTGAATTGTTTCTATGTTTAGATCCCACATGTACATTTTGGAAAATAAAGAGGCCTAGATTCACTCCATGAATATTAGAGGGTTGTATCATGTAGTTGTATCCCCAAAATTGAAACACCTTGTACACTCTAGGTAGTTGTTGATCACTAGGCCAAGTGCAATATGGTCGACGATCAAATGTCTCTTTATAAATTGATCTCAAACTGAGGGGAAAGTCATCATCTCCATCACATTCATTTTCATAGGGTATGTAGTCCACCTTCCCCCTATCTTTAAGTAAATTATGCATCTTTAAACCGGTTCTTGTTCTGTGACTTGTTTTCTTCAATTCCTCATCTTCTGAGTTGGTATATTGGTACATATTTTTGTTATATGTATCATCTAATAAATGATCATTTCCCTCTAGGCTGGAAGTTGGTGATCCAGGAAACTTTAAACCAAGAACTTTATCCTGCAAGTATCCATTGAGAAAAAAATTAGTTAAATAATATAAAACAATGTTTAAACAAAGTATACATGTTATTTATATCAAATTGGAAAATTCCTTACCACAATTCCTCTTGGATTTGAATCAATTGTAGGAGGCATACTACCAACTGGAAGCTCATCATATATGTAATGTCTTTGTACAATTTCTCATTTGAATTATTTCTTTCCACGACATACAAAACATCCACAAACAACAATTTTCTCAAAGTATTCATCCCATGTACTATAGTCCTGACCAACCTCTTATTCAATGCAATCATTTGTTGTGTCTGGAAGATCCATTGTCATATCCTCTTCCACCCACTATCATCTACGTGATTTAATAGTTTTAGGTCCATGTCCACGCACATGTCTTCTTCTTTTGGTAGTTGAACACTCAAGCTTTGCATTTGCTCCAATCTCCATCTAAAATAATCAACAACATACATTAATTTATGTCAAGATTGGATAATACATTATAGATTTCAATAATACTGTGAAAAAGATGGGCGTATCACAAAATTCCATCAGATCATTTTTTCCTAAGTTAAGTCAAAATTTAAGTACCTGATGTCCCGTTTCATCTGTTTTGTCCTCATTTGATATGACACGATCTATTGCCCTAGCCTCGTCTCGCCCCTATAATACACAACATAGTAAATAATGTTTATTACACCAATTATATCATTTCAACGAATATGCTATCCAACACAAAACCTCACTTTAGTCATATATTTTCTCAAAGTATTCATCCCATGTACTATAGTCCTGACCAACCTCTTGTTCAGTGCAATCATTTGTTGTTTATGCATGATCTGTCATATCCTCGAACACCCACTATTTTCTACATGATTTAATAGTTTTAGGTTGATGTCCACATCCTCTTTTGCTAGTTGAATGCTCAGGATTTGCATTTGTTCCAATCTCCATCTAAAATAATCAACAACATGCAATAATTTATGTCAAGATTGGATAATACATTATAAATTTCAATAATACTGTGAAAAAGATGGGCGTATCACAAAATGCCATCAGATCATTTTTTCCTAAGTTAAGTCAAAATTTGAGTACCTGATGTCTCGTTTCATCTATTTTGTCCTCATTTGATATGACACGATCTATTGCCCTAGCCTCGTCTCGCCCCTATAATACACAACATAGTAAATAATGTTTATTACACCAATTATATCATTTCAACGAATATGCTATCCAACACAAAACCTCACTTTAGTCATATATTTTCTCAAAGTATTCATCCCATGTACTATAGTCCTGACCAACCTCTTGTTCAGTGCAATCATTTGTTGTTTATGCATGATCTGTCATATCCTCAAACACCCACTATTTTCTACATGATTTAATAGTTTTAGGTTGACGTCCACATCCTCTTTTGCTAGTTGAATGCTTAGGATTTGTATTTGTTCCAATCTCCATCTAAAATAATCAACAACATGCAATAATTTATGTCAAGATTGGATAATACATTATAAATTTCAATAATACTGTGAAAAAAGATGGACGTATCACAAAATGCACGAAGGAAGAGAGGAGAAAAAATCCACGCAAAGGAGGGATACAAGCAAGTAGATCAAAGATTTGATTTAGTTTGTGACACCATAGGTAAGGTTACAATTTGTTTTTTTCATTCCCACAAATATTTTTTTTTGGATTAAATGGAGAGATTGTGAAGAAAGGGTTGTGAATATTGTTTTGTTTACACGCGAATTGTTCAAGTCTCATGTGGTTGCAAAGGAGGAGAGTAAAATTGTAAACATTGCATTATTTCCTCCGCATTCAAGAGCAGTGAACGCGTTTTTGAAACCCCAATGCCCTGGTTTGCTTATCATTCCCATCCCAAGCTTTTGATTTTTGGTTCGATTTCTTGGACCTTCCTTCCATTAAAAGGTAGTCGAGTGCTTTCAAGACAAGTCATTAAAATGCATCTGCCCCACTACAGCCAGGTCTCGTGGGAATAGAGGTTGGTCGAAACAATACGAGGAGATAGGGATTTTGAGATGACAACTGAATAATAGATCATTTCCTCAAATTTGTGAGACCTTCGGGCTTAAATTAGCTATTACTAATTTTCACTTATTCTTCTACAGAACAATGAGCTCGTGGTTTCAAATTGATTGTGTGCACACATTCATTTTCTTTCTAATCGGTGGATGCAACTCGACCATGGGACCTATATGTGTTAAATCTCAATGAAACCACACTCCATACCCTTTTTATCCCCCAAAGATTACCATTCTATTCAGGTGCACAAGCATTGATTTTTTTACAATACATTTGTTTCATTTTGCATATATTTATATCCTTTCAAATATATTTATATTCTATACAGGTGTGCAATCAATTGATTCATAGGCATTTAAATCCAGAAAGAGAGTCATTCAACGTAAAACTTTCATACCACAAATTAGACGAAAACTTTCATACCTGAAAGTGTGTACTTCATTTGCCTCCACAGACTGAACGAAAATAATTTTCCCTAGGTGGACTCAAAATGTCAAGCAATAGAGGGAAGAGAACAAAGGGAGCAGACTCTAGCCACAATGAGGTAATTCATTGTCAATTTATAGATTTGTAAATGTTTCCCTTGTTTCTTTCATTTTTGGTTTTTGGTTTTTTATTTTTAAATTTAAAAGAAGAAATTTATTTTATATATATAGGGACATGTGACTGAAAAAGATAAAGAGGCATTGGCTTCCATATTGGGGGTAGAGGCAGCGAACAATTTGGATGATGTGTGTTGGACAATGCTTGCTAGATACATATAAAACCGATCTAGTGAAGCGCCTCAAACATTGCAACCAAATCAACCATGTCAAAGGGAATCAATTGATTCCCCAAGCAGTCCTAGATCGAGCAAAAGATCCAAGAGGAAATCAGTAACAGTAAACTCTAGGAGTGTAGAACATGGAGAAGAGGCTTCCACTATCCCACCCACTCCTGGGACACATAATTCTTCCACCACGCCAAGTTTTCATTCTTGCATTGGTACCTACAATAGGAAGATAGAATACGATGTGGTTTCAGGGGAAGTCTAAATGATAGATGTTGGAAAAGGGTTTGTGAATAGGTTGAAGGAACCATGCCTTCAACAGTTCAAAGACCATCTACATTTTCTATTCTTAAAGATACCCATACACCTGTAAAAAGCAATTATCAATGACATGGAGACTGAATTTGGCACAGGTTGGTCTGTGAAGAAGGTAAAGCTACAAATGTCTCAAAATTGCAAGAGATTTCGGTGCAACCAAACAAAGAAGATAAAAAAAATCCCTCCCGAGCTAAGGTTCACAAAAAGGCCAATTGATGTAAGTGACAAAGTATGGAAAGATCTTGTAAAAGCATATGAGAAGTCTGAAGCATAGAGGAAGTCTGGTGAGGAGAGTACACAGGTATTTGAATTTTCTCATAAGATTATATCAAATTTATTAAACAATTTTTAAATTTTATTTGTGCATAGTTAAATTGAATTAGTATATGTTTTAGGACAAGGCCTCCAAGGCTAGGCTTCAAAAACTTTGTGCCACGCACCATAGTGGCTAGAAAGGTTTACAGACCTTGATCTGTAATTTTCTAAGTATATTTAATATGTTAAATGATATATTTTTTAATTCCTTAGGAAAAAGTAAATGATTGCATATTAATTAGTTTAACTAGTCCATATGCCATGTTTTGACAGGAGGAGAAATATGGTTGGCATCCAAAGCAATTTGAAAAGGAAAAGTTACAAAGCAAAAAGTGGGCCATTTTTTCAATCTAGATGGAGAATGAGGTATCAATAGTTGACTTTCAATAACTTAGTTAGATATTGTTGTGTTAATATGTCAATTTGCATTTCTTGTGTTGAGTTATTTATTGATGTGTAGGATGAGTTCTAAAGTGCTTCTCTATTGTCCCTAGATCCCACTCAATTGTCCCATTATTTCATGTTGAGGAAAAAAATATTGTTTGCCTTAAAGGGTAGTGGGTGACATTCATGCCTTATTTTCATCGCATCTTTAATTAATGACCATTATCTTTTAATATCTCTTAAGTGTCCTCATTTAAGTTATGAGTTGTATCAATTGAGTAACTTAGTCCCATGTTGATTTGATTTATCTTCTTTTCTCTCAAACATGGTATCTCAAGGAGTGCTTCCTTGAATTCATTTTGTCATTATACTAAGTGATCCACATGCATCTTTGTCATCCTTCCTCCTGATGCTTCCATTCTTTTAACATGTAAGAATGTTTTGATGCATCTTGGTAGGCATCCTATAGATCTAACACTTTCTTCTAGTCTACATCACTTGGCGTAGCTAACCGGCCACTTAATTTGTCCATCTAATTTTTAAAAAAGGAAGTAAATTCATGTCTTTCAAGTTAAAAAAACTCCATAAATAAAGAAATCAACAGTAAAAAACTTGCAACCTGATATGATCAACATAGAGAAGCGTGTAATACTATACTTCTTAAAATTCAAAACATAAATGGAATGTCCTTAACACCAATTAGAACTATCCAAAAAAGCTAACTAAAAACACAAACGTGCTCCTACACAGAATGGCCTAATGGTTGGTTGTCATAGAAGTCAAACTACAAAAGTAACAACACTGATCAAGTTAACATATATGCATCATTTACATAAACAATTGAACCATTTATGTGCATGAATAAATAGTAGAAGGATGTAGATGAACTCAATTCATCTGACTTTATGCCTCTT
The DNA here is from genome assembly GCA_007258455.2 of Sequoia sempervirens. Lineage (NCBI taxonomy): Eukaryota > Viridiplantae > Streptophyta > Pinopsida > Cupressales > Cupressaceae > Sequoia > Sequoia sempervirens. The sequence goes on from VDFB02374199.1 coordinate 16,737, forward strand.
GGAAGGAATTCCTCTTGAATCTCTAATATCAGGTTCCAGAGACTTCCCTATAACTTTTACCTTTCATCGCCACCTTTCCTCTTCACTGTTAGACTCGTCTCCTTTTTTCCTTTTCTGGATTTATGGCTTTGGCTTCTAATTCATCCCATGTTTTACCTTCCTCCCCTTCAAAATCTTCTTCTTCTTCATCCTCATCTAACTCCACAAGAGATTCATCTTCTGAACCTTCCTCATCTGATTCAGATTCCTCTTCTACATCAGAGGGTTCATATCCTTGATCTAACTCTTCTAAATTATCAAAATCAAAATCACTAGCTTCCATATTCAAAAATTCCCAACCACCATCTTCAATAAATTTGTCTAAATCATCAGTAATAGTCTTCAAAATTGGCCACCAGTTCAAGTTCATTCTGCTTTCATAATACTTTATATCCATGGAGTTCAACCATTCCTTGATGCCATCAAGCAAATATTGAGGAATGTCATCAATGCAAAGTACATCTCGCTTGAAGTCTTTGAAAACAATAGCCATATCAAATTCCTTTTTCCCAAGTCCTACTCTCTCAAGGTTAACAATCTCAATCTCACTAATAGTGATTACTAAGAAAGGTAATTCCACCAACTCTACCAAAAAATTTATCATAGGAACAATAAAAGTAGGGGCTTTGAAAGGAACTCCATGAAAACCAAGCTCTCTAAATGGTACACATCAAACTCTAGTTCAAAATCTTTTAGATGAGGCTGCTCCCATAGCTCTCTTACTCACTTGACAAATCCTTGAAACTCTGCATTGATTTTATTTTTCCTATCCCTCTCTTGTTGTTCTTCCCCAATTTCATCAGGATCATACATTGACCTTCTTTCCCCTCCTAAATTTTGGACCACATCCATTACCTCCACATAAAATTGGACAGTGGACATCCTTGTTCTTCTTGGTTCCCATGCCATGATAAGGTTATGCAAATGAAAATGAAGCAAAGTAATAATCTCCTTCTCTACTAGCTGAAAGAATGCATGCTTAATGTTCTGATACATGATATCATCTCTCTCTTATGCTCTCGTTGTTGAATACCAAAATCCATTATGGTGGGCCTCCAGAGTTCCAATCATCTTTCTTCCTCTTCCACCAAATGTTGGCCCGATCCACAAGTCTACCAGCCTAATTTCCTTTGTTTTTGAAAGTTGAAGTTTCTCCTAAGTCACCAATGTAGCTCTCTCTACCTTTTCAAACTCTTTCATTGCTACAGGCAATTAGCGCCTAATTGATTAAAAATATGAATCTCACTAATAGTGATTACTAAGAAAGGTAATTCCACTAACTCTACCAAATAGTTTACCTTAGGAACAATAAAAGTAGAGGATTTGAAAGGAACTCCATGAAAACCAAGATCTCTAAATGGTATAGCAAACTCTAGTTCAAAATCTTTTAGATGAGGTTGCTCCCATAGCTCTCTTACTCGCTTGACAAATCCTTGAAACTGTGCATTGATTTTATTTTTCATGTCCATCTCTTGTTGTTCTTCCTCAATTTCATTAGGCTCATACATTGACCTTCTTTTCCCTCCTAAATTTTGGACCACATCCATTACCTCCACATAAAACTAGACATCCTTGGTCTTCTTGGTTCCCATGCCATGATAAGGTTATGCAAATGAAAATGAAGCAAAGTAATCATCTCCTTCTCCGCTAGTTGGAAGAATGCATGCTTAATGTTTTGATACATGATATCAGCTCTCTCTTCTACTCTCGTGGTTGAATACCAAATCCATTATTGTGGGCCTCCATAGTTCTAGTCATCTTTCTTCCTCTTCCACCAAATGTTGGCTTGATCCACAAATCTGCTAGCCTAATTGCCTTTGTTTTTGAAAGCTGAAGTCTTGTTACTAGTGTATCACTTTTCAAACTTTCTCTATCATATGTGAAATTAGCACCCAATTGATTAACAACCAACTTACTCAATAGTGATTACTACAGCGTAATTCACCCATCCCCACCAAACAATTATCATGTGAACAATAAAAGTTGTGGGACTTGAAAGGAAACTCCATGAAAACCAAGCTCTAAATGGTATATCAAACTCTAGTTAAAAATATTTTAGATGAGGCTACTCCCATAGCTCTCTTACTCGCTTGACAAATCCTTGAAACTCTGCATTCATTTTATTTTTATTGTCCATATCTTGTTATTCTTCCTCAATTTCATTAGGATCATACTTTTACCTTCTTCCCCCTCCTAAAGTTTGGACCACATCCATCACCTCCACATAAAATTGGACATCCTTGGTCTTCTTGGTTCCCACACCATGATATGATTATGCAAATGAAAATGAAGCAAAGTAATAAACTCCTTCTCCGCTGGCTAGAAGAATGCATGCTTAATGTTTTGATACATGATATCAACTCTCTCTTCTACTCTCATGGTTGAATACTAAAATCCATTATGGTGGGCCTCTAGAGTTCCAATCATCTTTCTTCCTCTTCCACCAAATGTTAGTCTGATCCACAAGTTTTCCAACCTAATTGCCTTTGTTTTTGACAGCTGAAGTTTCTCCTGAGTCACCAATGTAGCTCTCTTGGCCTTTTCAGACTCTTTCATTATTACAGATCGTCTGTGGTATTTAATCATTTGTACCACATTGTTGATGTGCTTTGAATCCTTGGATCTAAAGGAAATTTCCTTAACATAAATACTTCTAGGGAATTTTAATGTTGCCATGTAGTTGGTGTTAAAGTCGGTACCTGGAACATTGAAAATTATCCTTATATAAGAATTCCCTCCATCTTGTTGGCTTGTAACACTCTTGATGGTGGCTACATGAAATGGAACCATGATTCCATATATGGGTACCAGAACAACATCATTTTCTATATCAACCTGAATCATGAGCTCTCTAGAAACGGGGATATCATCCACATTTTTGTATGAAACCATCTTAGTGGATGGCTTGGAAGAGCCATGTCCATCTCCTATACCAATGCCCTCTGCAGCCAATCTTCTTGCAGTCTCCTCATTCTTTTGCAGAGGGTTGGCACTTAAGGTTATGTAATAGAATTTACAATTGATAGTTAAATTGTATAACAATTTTTTTTATGATCTTTACTAATGTTTATTAGAATTGTTGCATGTTTTACATCATTGGAATCACATATTAGTTGTAAATTTTTGAAATTTTATTATGGTATGTGCACTTTGATATGATTTAATATGATTATGGTTTAGTCTCATATGTGGTAATATTAGATATATAACAAAAAAATAAATTATTGCATGAAATAAATAATAACTTTTTATTTTAAATGTTTTTTTTTTGTAGAACACAGGTCTTCCAGAAGATCAAGATGATCCTCATAATGATACAAATCTAGAAAATATTGGTTCTTCTGATACAGATCACATGGCAAAGGATCCTCATAATGATACATGGCAAAGGATGATGATGATGATGCAGATATAGAAGACATTGAGGCCGAAGACAATGATGATGACAACGAAGATGATGACGACGACGATGATGATGATCACGATGGTGGTGATGATGATGAGGCAGTTGCCGGTAGTACCCAACAACATTCATGATCATATAGACTGCATCATGGATCATTGCTAATATATCGTTATGATGATGATGATGATGATGATGATGATGATCACAATAGTGGTGATGATGATGAGGCAATTGTTGGTAGTACCCAGTGACATTCGTGATTATATAGACTGCACCATAGATCATTGCTGCTATATTGTTATGACGCCTCTTTTCATGGTTACTATCATATGTATCATTTTCACAGCCTATAGTACCATATTATTGAGTTGTATCATATTGGCATTTATCATTTTCACTTATATCATTTGCACATGTATCATCTTGACTTGTATCAATTTGAGTTAAATAATTTATCATTTTTACTTATATCATTTGTACATGTATCATTTTGACTTATGTCGACTATTGGACATGTATCATTTTCACATGTTATTCATCGACTGGCATATTTGACTTTCACTTGTTTTAGTTATATATGTTGATGATCTTATTAGTATTGACTTGTCAATTTATATATATTAAAAGTGGTCGATGATTTTTGGATGGATATTTATTATGTATGATGATTTTAATTTACTGCTCAAAATGGATGTTGTCAAATTCAATTAAATTATAGATATTTGACTCACTTGTTTTAATTATAGATGATGATCATGTTATAATAATTATCTTGTTATTTAATCATATGAGTTAAATAATTAAATTACTTACTCTATAATCATATGAGTTATTTAAGAGGCATCATATATTTAACTAATTAAATTGAAATAAACCATATTAAATTAATAAATGGAAGAAAAACAAGAA
>VDFB02374201.1:0-11712 GCA_007258455.2 Sequoia sempervirens
GTAGGAGGTGTTACAATTCATGTACAATGGAGAAACATAACGCCTTTGTAGATTCTAAAGGCAAGAATCCTATCAGGAAGACAACGTGGTGCATGAATGTCTGCACGACATGCATGCGTCCTTGACAAAATTACTCCACCAACACAAAAATAGGCTACCAAATGGACAGGGAAAGGTGGTGATTGTCAAGATTGCATTATCAAAATTACATTTTTCTAAGGTAAGGGGTACGAAAATGGGGCATTTGCAAGGGGTGCAAATTCATTTCATTAAATTTTTCTCCCACTTTAGTGAGCATATGTGTCAGTGAATGCAAGATAAAGTAGAGAAAAGTTGAAGAGAATATACCTAAACCGTTGAGGAGGAAGAACGCAATTTGACATGCTCAGATGTGTAGGAGAGAGAATATGGCTCCACAAGTACTCATTCCTATGGAAATTTGAACAAAATCTCTATAGGTGCTTGGTCCTACAAGGAGATACCACAGGTGGCTAGTCCTACAAGGAAAGCTTGATGAGGTTCTCAATCCTCCAAGATTGATTGTGAAAGTGACTTCATAGATGCTCAGTCCTACAAAGAAACATGTTAATATGTAAACTAAACATGTTAGGTAAGCAAAGGTCAGACAGACAGATAATCATATCTCAAAACAAACAATTAAAGGAGAAGATTTCAAAGGGGTACCTCAAGAACTCTTCAATATTGTAAGGGGCCAATTATCTTTTTCTACGAACTTAATTTCAAAAAAAAAACTTGCTAAGGGGATCCTTAGCGAAGGATGGGATTTTTGGAAAGTGTAAAAAATTTCAGCAAGGGATTCGTTGGCCACTGAATGCACCTTATTGAAAATCAGAGAAGTAGTATCCCCCCTTTGGATGGTGTGTGCGAACTGAAGGAGCATGTGACATCCTAAGGAGAGAGAGGAGATGCAGAGATGTGGCCTACTATACATGACAAGATGTAGACATGGAAATTTTTTTGTACACACAAGGGAAAACACATAGGAACCAAAACATCTAGAAGCAAGTAAAGAAGAGAGAAAGATAAACAAAGAAAAATAAGTAAAGATGAAGAAATCAAGAGATAGGGGGATTTGATAATTCGAGGTTAGAACTATTCATAGATATAGATAGATAGATATAATATAATATACGTATGAACTATCATCAATCCCCAAATGTATCAGAATGTGAATCTAACACATGAAAAAAAAATTTAAAAATTGGGTCAACATGGAAGGGAGGCCTAAATGCCCCCAACACTTTGCATCGTCCCCAATTATTGAAAATATAGTTACAACATATAGAAGAATGATGATACATATAGATAAAGTTTACAACACAATTTCACTCTTGTATCTAAGCACCTACAAAGGTGACAAGGGTTCTCCAGGATCACATAAAAACAAGCATGCGGGAAACACAACACACACAAATCTAATCTATAGATAAAGAGGAGGCACTCTTCTAGTCCTCATCAATTAGAACATCATTGTTCTCCCAACCTAGATCATCATAAGGTGAGGGTGGATGAGCCTACAAGGGCGAGATCTAGCAAGGGGAGCACCTTTTGACACTCCTACGACTAGAGCAAAGGAAGAAGTCCCCTCAAGTTCTCCTTCAATTAACTCCTATGAGATAAAATTCATCAATCTTGCAAAGATCGCTAACAAAGCTAGGACATCATCAGCCGAGTTAAACATTCACTTAATAGGAGTGCCATGTGTTAACTAAGTGGGAGATGAAGGAGGCACCTGAGATCCACCATCAATCTTGTCAAAAGAGATGGTGACAAACTCAAGAGACATCGGGGTTGCCTTCATCATAAAGATGACACAAGCCAAAGTAGAACCTTCTCCCAAAGAAGGTGATCCCTTCTTTTGACCTATATTGGAAGTGAGGTCATCCTCCAACTCATGCTTTAGCAAAGTATGTGGAATCCCCACAAAAGAAGCGAAAGGTGAGGAGGAAGAATACAAAGCCACAACGGACACCACCATGGTGTTTGACATGTCCACAGGCCAGGAAAATGGAGGGATGTTCAGAAGGGACATCAAAGAGAGCTACACCAAGGGAGCGATGAACACTTGCACCCTTTTGGGGTGAGGGTCATCAACATTTGCAGGAGGAGATGAAAGCAAGATCAAGGAAATGGGAACCCACATAGAAGAAATAGAAGAGGGAGGTACCGTGGGGAGATGTCCAAAGGCTTAGAATTTGTTTGGCTCCCCTTCTGGCTTCTACAAGGTAGCTTATTCAGTATCCAAAGCCTTCCTTTGGCGCTTACATTCATGCATGAGCTAGTTTTTTCAACTCCAAGAACTAGAACTCGTTGCTTGGGAAGGAATAAGAGGCTCTTGTTCCACCATAGGTGTGTCCTCCACAACCATTTTTGGTGGGAGGGCATCCTGGTGAGATGAGATCAAGAGCAAGAATCATAAAAGATCACACCGATGGTAGGTTGAGAAGCGGAGACAAAGGTGCCTCAGCAGTGGGCCTCTTCCCATTCATTGCTTGAGGGGCAATAGCAATAGGAGGTCATGGAGGTCAAGACGCAGGGGCAACTCCATAAGGGCCTTCCCCTTACCATCAACAATGAGCCTTAGAATCATGGGTAATTCAAGTTCAAATGCTTAACCTTGGCCTTTCACCAAAGCACCATCAAACTCCCATGCAAGGCATGGGAGTAGAGGCTAATGATGCCATAGTAGGGAGAGAGGCAGAAATAGATGAGATAGAAAAAGAAGAGGAAGGCTCTTGGGCATGAATATGCTTCCCCTTCCCCTTTTTTTGAGAGGATGAGGTAGCCTGCTACCCAGTAATCATAGACCCTTTAACTAAAATTTCATAGCGAGAGATAGGGTAAGGTCACCTTAGGTGCCTATTCACCCATTCTTATATTTGACACCAGATTTGATACAACAAATCTATCCTTGGAAGCGGTGTAAAATTTAGGCCAAAAATGATCTAAGGAGTATCCCCCACGTGACACCAGAGGTTTATATCCAGCATCATGCACAATGTGCATAGAGCCCTCATGAGAAAACTTTAAACACTTATGAATTACCGAAGCGACTACATTCATGGAAACTAGCCATAGGATGTGTAGTTTCACTCTGAACAAGTTTGACTCTGGGATGATATCAAAGGAGTATTTACAATATTGGGTCCTACTAATACTAAGAGAGTCATGGAACGAATTGGAGGGACCGAGAGTCAGTAGTACATACGTACTGTGGTTTTTAATTTTTCATATTCCTTCCTATGTAGAAAATTTAATAGATCCTCTACTATAACATTCACATGACTTGCAGGATCAACAAGAACACCAATCACGATGTTCCTATTGATGAAAGTAGGAATATATAGAGGACAAGGATGTTTGCTTACAAGAAAGTCCTACAATGTAAAATTTATAACTGGTGACTCATTCATAGGCTGAGTGGGAGGAATAGGTGTAAATAAAACCATGTTTATGTACTTCAAGAACTCAAGGGAAGACAAGAGATTCAACAATTAGATTTTACCAAAGTGAGATGGAAAGGGATCCATTTAGATTTGCAACTCACTGTAGCCTTCACCATAGACTTGTTCGCATTCTGCTTTTCCCATTGAGGTGGATAGTACCATCATTGATGTGATCATGTATCTCATGATGCAAGCGCATGCATCTTTCAGTATCATGTCTGGGAATTCGATGGTACTAGTAGAATGTGTTCTCTTTTACTAGTCAAGGTAAGGTTCAGTAAGGGTTCAAGGATCTTGTAAGGTTATCACTTTGTCTTTCAATAATTTCTTTAAAATAGAGGAGTAAAATTTTGATAACTTTGTGAATTTTCCATTGCATTTGAGGCCTTTGTTGCTAGACGTAGCAACTACATTCACAAAAAAATTACCTTTACCAAATATCAACACAATAGACCCACCCTTGAGATGAGAGTGTGGGGAAGATCCCCCAAACTTGGGAATTATCTGTTGGTACTCCCACAATGTGGCACAAAGATGTGCAAAAGAAGGGTATTTCATCAAAGAAAACTTCTCCTACTAGGACCTTTGTAGGTTACCGATGAAAACCTTCTACACATTTGAGTCAGGCAAAGGATAAGATATCTACAAAAACAATGCTTGATACTAGGCAATGAAATTAGTTATCTTCTCATTTTCTCCCTACTTACACCAAGCGAGGTCCAAAATGCCATCTTCACTCGATGTTAGCTTGGAATTGTTGTATTGAAAGCGATTCACAAGTTGATCAAATGAAAATATGGAGTTATCAAGCAAGGGAAAATATCATTCAAGGGATGTGTCTTTAAGAGATCTTAGAAACAATTTAGCCATTAAGGCATCATGGTGGAAGAAATACATACACATGGAATTGAATGCTAACACATGTGTCTGTGGATCTCCCTTGCCACCATACTTCTCAAACTTTGGAATCTCCATCCCTTAGGGGATAGGAGTGTTTAGAATTTTTATTGATAAAGGACTGTAACAAAAGAAAGGTTGAAAAATTGGCTGGGAGGTAGCTTAGGATAGGTTTTCCAGTTGATTCTACATCTATTCCATGTTTTGTAGTAGAGCGTTCAAAACAGGATTAGACGATGAAACAAGACCAGTGGAATCACCGCCAAAACCACTGCCAAAGCCACCAGAGCCACCAAAACCACCACCCCCCATTCCTCCAAGGCTACCACCAAATCCGGCATTGCCCTAGAGTTACCACTTAGAATTAGGAGGCGTTTGAAACCTAGAAGGGACCTGTTTACCTTGATGGTCAAAGGTGCCTCAAACACGGAGTGGTATTGATAGAATGGCTTGTCTCGATCATGCATACTGACGTCATGAGCATCGAGACTCCTATCTTCCTTTCAAAGGTTTCAAGTCCAAAACCTTGGGTAACACCCAATCTAGAGTTGTAAGAAGGGACATATGCTACCACTATATTGGTAAGGCCTCAGATAAATTTCAGGCCTGCTCAATCCTTGTCTAACATATATCTCATTTCATTGACAATCCTAGCATCCCTAGCCATGTTTAATTATTTTCTCAAATGATACGCGAGAATTAGTTGCCTCCTATCTAGAGTGAGAAGGTGCTTTATAGGAATAACAAGAGCATCATCCTCATTCAAAGGTGGGACCGTAGGAGAAACGGGAGGAGTAGGGACATGAGGGGTCTCCCCAAAGAAACTTGCCTCTACACATGAAACCATCTCATGAGAAGTGATACTGGTAGTGACCTACAATAAATCCATCTCTAAGTGTTGTGTGCTTCTTCTAACAATGTACCCGAAGGTTGTAGATTGGGTTGTAAAGCTCGTAAATCTTCATGATACACAAGTCCGCAACCCACAAAAGGCATGAGAGAAAGAATCATGACACAAAGAAATAGATGCTACGATGTTCACATTTGGTTTACCAAAATGTAGAGGAGGGGGACCAGCTACTCTGAGACCCCAGGTCATGGGAGGGTCCTAAGCAATAGGCTACCTTGATCTACCTCAAGCTTGCTAAAATGATTTGGAAAGGTTAAGATGTTAAGGTTGAAAAGGAAGAGAAATTAGGTTGCAATTATCCTTCTACCAACCAAAATGTTTTAGGGAGTCAAATGAGTTGATTCTCATAGTTCAATTTGCAACTCAGATAGCTCACTACCTAAGGATGGTAGCACCAGACACGAACTCTAGCGCGGCACCCTAGTGTCTCAGTGAGGCACTAGTGTTTGTATAGATAGAGGACTTCTAAGATAGATAAAAAGAAAAGAAACCAAACTAACAACTTGACTGATAACAATTTATGCTATGAAAGAATATAGAGAAAGTATAGAAACAAAGTACAACAAGAAGAATAGTTTAACTAACTATGCTTGAATTGACCAAAGTAAGAAAATAGTATTGAACTCCTTGCAACGTGATTCTTTGAACAACTCCAACCGAAAAGAACCTACACACAAAAGACCAATGAAAAATTTGGGTTGTTTTTAGAGGAATACCTCAGTTAGTCCCTCTCTTTGGTGTTTCCACCTCCACGGACAACTAGATAGCAATGATGTATAAAATGATAAAGAAAGTGTATTGGAATGGAAGTGCCAAGAAATACACAAAACATAATATGCTACTATGTAACCTAATGATGCAAAAACAAGTAACAATAGTGGATATCACCTTCACAACTATGTGCTCGCAAGGTAAGTAGAGGAAGGAGCTTGCAATTTCTCCAACAATGTTGTCACAATGAATTGAGTGGAGAAGTCAAGAAACCAATAGCTTGTAGCTACAAAGGAGGTGGTGGTGAAGCTTGAAAGTGTCTAAGAATGGTCAAAAAAAATCAAGAATTCAATCAAGTGTGTAATAATGGTGAAGAAGTCCCAAGAAGATGGACATAATGAAATATTAACCAATTTGAATGGAGAAAGGGAGGCAAGAGAGACATTTTTCATCGGTCAAGGGGGTAGGAGGCATTACGGTTCACATCTAATGGAGAAACATAACACCTATGCAGATTCCAGAGGTAGGAATCATGTCGAGACAATAGCACAGCATGCAGAAATCTAAGTAGTGTGTGAGGATCCTCAACAAAATTCCTCCATTGACACGAAAACAAGCTACCAAGTGGATTGGGAAAAGTGGCGAATGTTAGGATTGCATCATCAAAATTACATTTTTCTAAGGTGAGGGGTATGAAAATAGGGAATTTGTAAGGGGTGCAAATTCACACCATTACACACATATATATAAAAAATGACTATCATGATACATATTAGTATATGTGATATATCATCAAAACATACATCAAGCTATCAAAAATAAGTCAATGAATGGATATACATCAATAATCAAGCTACATCAAAAAAGTGTATATATCAAAGCTATCCTCTTCTCCTCTTATCCTCTCATGGTGGTGAATGATGTCCACCTAATGGTCAGCCTACAGAGGGGCCACCTGCTAATGTACTTGGTGCCAGAGCACTCCTATGTGAAAAATTTGGCTATCGTCAATGCTGAGGAACCTCGTAGTGGTACAAGGTCTTGTAGTAAGGAGCCTCTACCATGGCCTAATTGTCTAGTGTATTCATGACTGTGGTCCCTTGTCCCTGAGTCTGGGCCTATGCCATGATCTCTAACTACTACCTCTAAGCAATCTCCTATGCTAGTTGTAGATCAATTTATTAACGCTGCTATCTCTCCTAAGCTAGCTTGGCATGAGCCTAATCCTGCTCATGTTTGTATTTGTCTCACTCAGCCTAGGTGGTGTCCCTCTCCTGAATGGAAATATCCTTCTTTGCTATCCTCTGTTGAATTAATATCTGAGGGTCAAGAGCCCCTAGAACCTATATGCTAAATGTGTGGTAGTGGACCCTATGGTGGTTGTTATGGTAACTGCTACTGAACTTATCCCAAAAGACTCAAAACCTATTCAGGAACCTATCCATCATGTCGAGGAACCTATACTCTACCTCTCACTCAGCCTCTACCATGACTTACACCATCAACCCTTGTTGGGTCTATTAATTGAATAGGGTAGCATTGAGCAAACCACGTGTCATAAGTTGGAGTTTTACTAGGATCATCTAGTCCCCTTGCATAAACCTATGGAAGAGGAGAAAGCTTTCTAAAGTCATCAATGGCAACCTGAGGGACTATCTAAGGCCCCCAAGTAGTGATATCTCTAAAAATACATACATACACCACCTTGTAATCTAGTCTTAGGACATCTTACTAGTCCCCAAACTGCCTCACAACCCGGTCAAGGAGGTAGGTCTCTCAATAATATGGATTTGGAGGCTACTGAGCCACCATGTCTATTGTGTGTAGAACAAGTGATCATGATTGTCATCCTATGGTTGCACCTATAGCCAAGGTCTCCACCTAAATACTGTCATATCATCTATGACTCTCCTCTAGTAAGCAATATTGACTACTCCGATGTGATGGAGTTTTGTCATCCCTACATATCTATAAACCACTAGGTCCTCATCATCCACGTCTCTCAATGCAATAACTAGTTTGAGCACTGCAATGTGTCCCCAAGCCCAAATGTGTAACAATTTCACTCCAGTAGATAAGCTACATCCTCTCACATAGACCACTTAATGCATGCCATGGTACAATATGGCCAAGATACATAGTCTGCATGCATAAGTGTGAACATCCTCCAAGATTCCCTCTAGCACAACTCCCTATTCAACACTAAATCATTGGTTGTGTCTCTATAGCATCAAGACCCCCATGATGAGTCATGCGATGACAACTGTCAAGTCGGTAACCCAGCCATGGTACCTCCTCAAGTCGATCTAGTCACCATCTACCTCCAGCTAATCTACTCCCAATACTATAAACATGGAATTGATTCCAAGTTCTTCACCATAGATCACTTTGTCTCCATGAATTAGAACTCACAAGATGCACCATACATCCTCAAGTGTAATAGTCACCTCGCTTGTCAGGAGGTGAAATAAGGTCTCTGAATACCATCGCTCTACGGGTGTAATCATAGATAAATGAGTCTTGATCTCTGACATATAATAGATGTGATAAAGTCTGAAGGCTCCCAAGAACCATCCTCCTTAGTTTTTAAATAGATCATCCCTCCTAGAATACATGGCCTTGTCTTGCATGAAAGCAGTGTACGAAAGAACACCTGCATGCATAATGTGCACAACATCAATTTACTAAAAACTGAGGAAAAATTCTATCTAGAACCCTAAAATGCAAAAGTGAGACTTTATGCAAGGGCATCAATTTTTCTTATTAGAAAATGCATCACTATTTGGCGATAGCATGTCACTATAGTGCAAAAGCATGGCAGTATTTCAAAAGCATCACTAGAAATCAAAAGTGCAACTCTAAAACCATACATAATTTGCATTGACATATCAAATGCAAAAGTGCAAGTTTGTCTACAAAAGCATCAAAGTATTCTAAACCCCAACACAAATGCTCTAAAGCGACGCATTGTTGAAGTTGACAAAATCTTCGTCGATCATAACAGAAATGTCATTATTGCCATCCCATGGTTGCACCTATAGCCAAGGTCTCCACCTAAATACTGTCATATCATCTATGACTCTCCTTTAGTAAGCAATATTGACTGCTCTAATGTGATGGATTTTTGTCATCCCTACGTATCTATAAACCACTAGGTCCTCGTCATCCATGTCTCTCAATGAAATAACTAGTCTGAGCACCACATTGTGTCCCCAAGCCCAAATGTGTAACAATTTCACTCTAGTAGATAAGCTACATCCTCTCACATAGACCACTTAATGCATGTCATGGTACAATATGGCCAAGATACATAGTCTGCATGCATAAGTGCAAACATCCTCCAAGATTCCCTCTAGCACAACTCACTATTCAACACTAAATCATTGGTTGTGTCTATCTAGCATCAAGACCCCCATGATGAGTCATGCGATCACTACTGTCAAGTCGATAACCCAACCATGGTACCCCCTCAAGTCGATCTAGTTGCCATCTACCTCTAACTAATCTACTCCCAATACTATAAACATGGAACTGATTCCAATTTCTTCGTCATAGATCACTTTGTCTCCATGAATTAGAACTCGTAAGATGCGCCATACATCCTCAAGTGTAATAGTCACCCCACTTGTCAGGAGGTGAAATAAGGTCTTTGAATGCCATCACTCTACAAGTGTAGTGATCATAGATAAATGAGTCTTGATCTCTGACATATAATAGATGTGATAAAGTCTAAAGGCTCCACGGAACTGTCCTCCTTAGTTTTGAAATAGATCATCCCTCCTAGAATACCTGGCCTTGTCTCGCATGAAAGTAGTGTACGAAAGAACACTTGCATGCACAATGTGCACAACATCAATTTTCTAAAAACTAAGGAAAATTTTTATCTGGAACCCTAAAATGCAAAAGTGAGACTTATGCAAGGGAATTAGTCTGTCTTATCAGCAAATGCATCACTATTTGGCAATAGCATGTCACTATAGTGCAAAAGCATGGCGGTATTTCAAAAGCGTCGCTAGAAATCAAAAACGCAACTCTAAAACTATGCATAATTTGCATTGACATATCAAATGCAAAAGTGAGAGTTTGTCTAAAAAAGCATCAAAGTATTCTAAACTCCAACACAAATGCTCTAAAGCAATGCATCGTTGAAGCCGACAAAAGCATTGTCGATCGTAACAAAAATGTCATTGAAATAACAACACCTTTATTTGTCCTATTCTACCCTATATTTAGCTATCTCAAAAGACATGCAAAGAAATATTTTGGATACATACCGGTGGTCCTACATTGGTTGGCTGTAAAAAACTCTCAGACTCAATCTTTGCGATGTAGGGGAAGCACATGATCTACTATTCTATTGGGTGCTCTGCTAGGTCTCTCATGAAATTACTCTCAAATCACTCAAATTTCTAAAATCTAAATGTGCAAATGAGCTTGAAAGTGACCTAACCTCGTATATATGCATGGTAAAATTAGGGTTTTCACCCTAGATTCATTGTTGGACCCAGGATTTTTGCCCTGAATCTTTGATTTTTTCATCTAGCAGCCTATCATGGTTAGTTTATCAACATCCTAGGGATTTTTTTCATCCTCTTCGCAACTGAGTTGATCTTGCATATTTCTCACAAGCTCAACCTAAAAATTAGAATTTTCACTTGATCTCTTGAGGGGGCAGCAAACCAACATCATTCTTTCTACTGGGATACTGTGGGGCATCCAGAAAAATCATTATTTTTTAAATTTTTGATCTGAGCAGCAAATTCGGTCCAAGAAGCATCAATTCTTTGAAGCAACACAACTAATACCTCACTTCAAAGAGGGGAAAAATATAGACACTTAAAATTTTCCTAATCAAGATCATGCATTTGATCTTTCATTTACTAACACCATTTCTACCCAAATTCAATCATTTCTCGTCTATTTAATTAAATAATGCTAATTGTTTAATTAAATTTATCACTTTCTTCTACTAATTGGTTAATTAATATTGCTTGATTAATTCACCCCTTTCATGATAATTTTCATCCTATTTGATTAAATAATGCAATTTTTTTAATTAAATTCCTTAATTTCTCTCATTTGATTTGATGGGAATAGTATGTCATTTAATTGCAATCCTAAACATTATTTCATGTATCTTCTAAGTTCTTAGAAAGTGTTCCCCAACACTAGGATTAGAAAGATATTATTAAATTCAAATGAAATGAACATGTAAATTGACATTTGTAATTAATTCTAAATGATAGGAACTTGTGGGGATGCCCATGAAGAGCTCCTAAAAAAGAGGAGCACATGGGGCCCCCACATGGAAGGTGGAACCCACCTTGAGTTAAGTTAACTGTTTGGAGAAAAAGATAACACTTTAGTAATGCATGTAAAGATCCTAGAAGTTAGGGATTGATGCTTACATGCATGAAGTTTAGTTGAGTTCAGTATCAATCCAATTTAGTCCAGTTTAGTTTAGTTCAGTTGATTATGGTTGATTATCTTCAGTTGCATGTGATTTGGTTTTGAATTTCATGTTAGTTGACTTCAGTTGACTTGGAATGCATGACTAATGACTTGATTTGCATGACAGATAACAGGTGATACATTCAGTTGAGTGGGGATGATCAATCATGCATGATATTTGCATGAATGGTGGAGAGATATGTTTCAGTTAATAGAGATTGACTTGGACCCGCCTTGGGTGCCCAAGTTGGCATCTTAGAGTTAACACTTTTGCAT
>VDFB02374202.1:0-17116 GCA_007258455.2 Sequoia sempervirens
TTTTGAATTTTTAGAAATTCAAAATTGGATTGATTCACCATTAGTGGAAAATGAGTCCCACTTCCAGGCCTTAAAAAGTTTTTCTACGGTTTTGGATACCCATTTGTTCAAAATGGTCTTTGAAACAATTTCCCAAATTTGGGACTAATTTGCCCAGAATGGTGAATGAGTCCCTATAGGCCAAATTTCTAGGATTAGTAGCATTTTAGAAGTCATTTCTAGTCTCCAAAAAGTAGCCAAGTGCACACTTTCTGTAGACATGTAAATTATCCTGATTGATATTGTACACTCAATTCTGATTCACTAACACCAATTCTTCCTGGATCACTTTTTTACTAACCATTTAATTAAATAATCTTTATTTAATTAAATTCATCAAAATTCCTCCTTAATCAGATAATACACTTTATCAAATTATTTTATCATGTTGTTCCTTTAATTAAATTAAAATCCCTAAGGTTCTTTCTTTAATTAAATAAATCAACTTTATTTAATTAAATCCTAAAGTCATCTCCTTTAATTAAATAAATCAAATTTATTTAATTAAATCCTAAAGTCATATCCTTTAATTAAATAAATCAACTTTATTTAATTAAATCCTAAAGTCATCTCTTTTAATAAAATAAATCAATTTTTATTTAATTAAATTGCTAATCTTCCAACATCTTCTCATTTGATTTAAATAAAATCAAAATATTTAAATTAAATGTCACAATCAACTAATTCCACCTAAGTTATTTAATCCTAAATTAATTAACTCCTAACACTAATCGTCCATTCCTCTAGCTTTTGCAAGTTGCACATGTAAATCAATTTATTTGATTTACTAATTCCCCATATTTTCATTCAAATATGGCATATTCTTGGAATATCCCACCCATTTGAATTTTCCCTCTCAAAGGACTTTTGTCCTCCACCTTTGCATTAAAATCTCTTACATGTATTCTCTTTAAGCCAACTTGGCATTAACTCCTCTTACAAATCTTCTTGCACAAGCCATCTTTTGAATTTCAAATTCTACTTGCATGCATTTAACATGCACATTGTTCAAAATGTGCTCCACTCTCCTTCATTAGCATGTTGACAAGTGGCACAATGCCATTGGTCCTTTTTTAATCCCACATTCCTCCTATTCTTCAATCCTCCATCCTTCCTTATAAACAAAGGCCTTCTCTATTGATTTGGGAGAGAGAGGTTTATGCAATTTTATTATCCAGAATTTCATCCAACTTAGCATAGGATTTCTCCATCATAGCTAGGTTATTGGCATTATGCATCAAATTCATCTTGTTCATCACACATCCATCATCAATATTATTAAGGGATTGGGAAAGGGTTTCTTTCCACATCAAAGAAACACCAATCCCCCTATGGGATGTTGATTTGAGCATTAGAATAGAGTTTCATTTGTGATTTATTTGCATCGTTTAAGATATTTTGCTTTGTTTCCACATTCATATGTTCAAACAATTTCATAGGGAATGTTTGGTTTACACCTTTTTATTGACCAATGATCACTTGTTAATTCATGTTTGAGCAGGTCTAAGCTAAGCATTTACATTTTGGCGCTAGGAGGGAAAAAATCTCAAAATTGACACATTTTTTCTCCATTTCCATCATTTTTTTTGTTTTTTGTCTTTCCAGGTCAAACAACAATGCTGGAGGAAATAACGATGCAAACACGGTCTCTATTTTTCCACAGGGCAATGCTGAATTTAGCAAAGTGGCGTAAAAATCCTCAAACAGTGACACAATCGTTCATTCATCACTATATATTGATGTTGCCTGTGTGTTCAAATGGTGACGCCTTTGTTTTCTTGATTTTGCACTCAATCTTAAAATGGTCATATCTATGTCATTTTTTTGTTTTTTTCAGAGTTTTTTATTTTTTGAAATGGGGTAGAATTTCATAAGCTATGCAATGGTGTAAGTTTTTCTCAATTTTTGTAGAGTTAAAATTTTCAATTTTACACCTACAGTCAAAACACATTGTAACATGGTTGAAATTTTAGGATTTTTATGCTTAATCAATTCATCTAACCCTCATATCTTCTTGTTTCTTGATCTCATCTAACATTTTGAGCATGAATTCCAAGTTTTAAGAGGAGCATGGAGCATTGAAGTGAAAGAAAAAGCATTTGATATCCATTTTCTAGAAAAAGAAGAAAAAAAGAAGAGCTTCCTATGGCACTTTCTTTTTCATAATTGTAAAAAGGTGTTCTTTAACACTTTGGGAGAATTTATAATCCCATATTTAGGATATTGTTATCTTTAGCTTTGGAACTTAACTACATTTGATTTTTTTTTTAAAAGAACATACAAAAACTTTATTTTTTCTCAAAGTTGGTTAAAAAGAACCTTAGAAACTTACTAGATTTGATTTTGGGCTTTAAAAATTTAATAAGCAACTTCAAACACTTGATTTTGGTGCTATAAAAAGAACTCACTACTATCTTTGGGGATTTAAAATGAACATGTGCTTATCTTGTTTTGTAACCTTTCTTACAAACTAATACAATCGAAATGCATATGCACTTCTCTCACAATTCATGACTCATGAGTGTCATTGCATTTCTCATCATTTAGCTTGTCAGTGTCAACCCAAGGTAGTGTCCATGGAAATATACAAGAGGGAGAAGAAATCAATTGAATGACATACTTTTTATACAAAAAAAATTGAAAGGCAATGCATGAAAACAATTTGTTGGAATCAAATCTAATCTAAGAACTTGTAAATGAAATGTTGGAATTAAATCTATTATGAGAAACTTGTAAAAGGAAATAATGGAAATATAATTATTGGAATCAAATCTATCCTAGGAAACTTGTAAAGGGAAATATTAGAAATGTAATTGCTAGAAATAAAATTGTTGCTAAGAAATAAAACTATAAATAACAACTGCTGCTAAAGATTAAACTATATTATTTTATAAAACTTTTCCCTATTTCATTCCTTGATTACAATGAATTTATAGAATTTGTATCTTCAACTAATCTTAAAGATGAGTCTTAATTGGTGTGCAACAACTTGCTAGAAGATAGGAACATTAAAGCTCATACAACAACTCCTAGGTGTTTGCAAAAATGTTCAAACTACCTAAAATTGTCTCCTAGATATGCTTCATTTGTTTGCACAACCCAACAACCTGTCTTAATGCTTGGAACTACCCCCTAGATGCTTTCAAATGTTATTCTTTAACTTCTCATAGAAGCCAAAATTTCTCAACCTCTTCATAAATGATCCTTCACTTAGTTTCAATAATTTTGAAGCATAGAAGCAAATGATTGAACAAATTCCAGAAATTCCAAAGCATGGAAGCAGATTTCTAGAGTATCAGACTGGTGAAGTTCTCTCTCAAACCACGAACTATGTTTTCATGAAATTTAATGGTATTTTTTTTCCTTCTTGTCTTTGAATTTCTATCCAAAAATCTCAAGAACCTAGATCGTAATTTTTAAGATATGGTGAAATCTTTGACTACTACAACTGAAAATCTCTTACTTTTCTTATCATATCTAGTCTTGATAAACTTCATAATTAAGCAAAATTCATGTTTTTATTTGGCTAATAGATGAGATATTTTTTAGTCTCATCAATGAAAATATTGAGAATCAAAATCATTTTGGTGATATTAGGTTGTCTAAAAGATTGTCTCCACATTTTGAATTTGGGCTCTTAAAAAAATTGAACAAATCTTACTAGTGTGAGTAAATACATTGTGTGTGTTCTCTCTTTGTTCATCCAAACAAAGATTGATTGAACTATGAATGTGCTTACTCACATTTTTTTACCTTTAGAGGGCCTGTTTTGGTGGGAAAAAGTACTCACCCCAAGGGAACGACCCAAGTGGTAACAAGCATAAGCCAAAATCTTCCAAACTGCTATATAAATTTGTGGTTGCAATGAAAATCGTAATTAATGGGAAGCGATGCATGATAACTCTCCCCCAATATCTTTATGATGCATAAATACCTTGTTCTAAGGGTTGGGAGATCTCTCACAATGAGTTTATCATTGCACCCCCTAAACTGGATGCCCTTACTACAAACCTTTGTTTAAAATCAAAAATACCAATATTTGTTGGCATCCAGAGGTCGAACCTCCAGAGCCATCCAACATACTAGTGATTCTTTGTAGAGACAAAAAGTTCATCATGGGAGATTCATGAGAATTAAAGCTTGGTTGACTTGTAGAAGTGAGTGTCGTGGAGGAGAGCCAGTGTGGTCAAGCTTGTAATCATCCGCCCTGAATAAACACAACTCGATTTATCCAAGTGGGAATTCAACAAATATTTCCTTTTCCATCCTAGGGTTGTGAAATCTTTGAGTTAGTTAAACACGTTGCTTGGATCCTAAATCTTGAAAACAAACATTTAACAAGGTCATCAAATTTCAAACCCTTTAGAAGGAGCAAATACCTTTGAAAATTCCAAGTATTACTACTTGTCCCTAGGGGTTTACATGAAAACATTGGTCTTTTGGTTTGAACTACTCTTAGAGAAAAATAGGTTCTTCACTATCTTGGTCTTGTAAACAAGGTCCCTGTTAGGTTCATTTAGGATCAAATCCCATCTCACAAACAACTTTTGAACCATTGGAAAAATCATTCATACTAGACTTTTGGTAAAGTCCTTGAAATCAACATCAAAATATCCTTGTTTGGCTAAGTGTGTGTGGATGAATCCTTCCTCATACATCTAGTTAAATTATCATCCTTGTGGACATGTTTATTCCAAGATAACATTCATCATCTTAGGGTTTATGACTCCATTATCCAAATCAAATCAAACCAATCCAAACAAAAAAATCCTAGAGTCTAGAATTGATCCAAACTTCCTAAAAGTTCAACACTCATATCACTCACCCTTTCATCCTTCATCTCATCATTGGTCATAAACACCTTAGGGGTCACTTTTTCAAAGTAGATCTCAACACAAGAAGAACATGGAATATAAACTTGCTCCATACATCATGAATGGTCTAAATCAACCAAACTATCAAAGCATTACAATGCCAATTGATTTTCAAAACTCACATTTATACAATCCATACATGAGATCATTATCTCCTACAAACCTCAATGGTACAACAAATGTGAGTATTCCTAATCTAAATTTTGGAACATGTTTCCCTATGGTAGATTTAAATCAAAGTCCAAAACTACAAATCTATCAACCGAATAATCAATGCATGAGTCTTCAACAAAACAACATTATCCCACTAAATCCATACATGTCAAATGTGAATATACCAAGTACAAGTTTACTAAACATGAACAGTTCAAATCCACACTTGGTAAACTTTGGGATATATATGTTTGTGAATCGTACAAATGTTGTTAAAAGTCCAAACATTATGTTAACGACTCCATGTATTGATCCAAGTCAAGGTAACACCATGCAAAATCAAAATTTCCTAAATCAAAGCAATGTGTTTCCAGACCAAAACAATGTTCAATTTCAACCTATAATGCCAAATTTGAACATCATCCCAAATCAGAACATGGTCCAAAATCAAATTTTCCATGATCCCATACAAACACCACAAGTATACATTCCAAATTTTCTTGAACAAAAACCAAATCAACTATATCAAGGGTGTCAAGATCAAAATAAAGATCAAATTGTTACACTTACCGAAATAGTGGATTCATATCACCAAGAGACATATCCACTCCAAAATCAACACACTCCCCCATTGGTTAAACCATGTCATCAAAACATTGAGTTATGTCCCCAACCACATCAAGAACAATATCTCCAATGTCAAGAGGTTGGATTTCAAGATCAACAACATCAACAACAAACCCAATCTCCACATCTTGAAGATCAATCACCATAAGGTCAATTTAAAGTACAAATCTCACAAGGTAACAAGTGAAAATACACACCACTTGGGGAACCAATCAAATCAGTCATGCAACAGTTGGTA
The DNA here is from genome assembly GCA_007258455.2 of Sequoia sempervirens. NCBI lineage: Eukaryota > Viridiplantae > Streptophyta > Pinopsida > Cupressales > Cupressaceae > Sequoia > Sequoia sempervirens. The sequence continues at coordinate 5,932 of VDFB02374202.1, forward strand.
CAAGCAAATCTCATCAAAATCCCCATTTATGAAAATTATAAAGGGCCTCAAGTTAAACCACCATGGTATAATGAGAAGCACCATTGTGATTTTCACAAAATAAAGTGACACACAACATCAAATTGTATTTAACTCAAAAATCTCATCCAAGACCTTATTGATCAAAAAATAATAACTATTGAGGACAATGATGAAGATTCAACCACTAGTGATAGCATTAACAATCTCTCCACCACAATTGTTGAAAAAAATGATCGAGATCTATCCATCAATGAACACCTTGAATATGTTTCTACCTCATATGAGGATCAACTCAACATACATCAAGAGTCACTTTTTGATCATGATAAATACTCCTCAACAATATCCCACAATGATCTATTCAAAGGAGTGTTAACATTATTTGATCCTATAATTAGCGATCCTTCCACCAATAATCATGTTGAAAATGTCTCTACATCACCCAATGAGTTAGAGGACCTATCTCAAGAATTTATTCCAAAGCATGATCAACATCTTTCACCAAATTCTAACAATGGTCCTTTCCAAGACATATTGACATCCTTTGACCTCATGGTTACAGATATTGAAGAAATCCTCAACTCAACATTTAATCCAAATTCACTCCAAGCTCAAGAAGACATTGAGCCACTTCCCATTCCTAATGCAAATATCCAAGAAACCTTTATAAGAAATCCATCCTTTAAAACTGACCCATGTCAAGAACTTGATCCAAAGCATGTCGAAAGCAATTCTGAAATAATTCAAGATCAAGAATTTGTATCTCCAAGATACCACAATGATCTAATGGACACTCTCCTATCTATACAAGATGTCACAAATGATGATCATATCCATATAGCACATATTCCTCCATTTACCCATGAGATGCTTACTCCTAATGGACATGTAGATGATCTTCATTCAAAACAAGAGTCTCATACTCTTGATATCATTACTAAGGGACAAGAGTCACCTACACTTAACATTTGTACACATGATCAAGATACAAAATAATCTAGAGACATATCAGAAATGGGTCATGAAGAGGGCTTCTATAGAAGTTGTGAATCAAGAACATCTTGTGAAGGCATATCAAAAATGAATCATAAGGGAGAATTTTACTTGGACAATGAATCATCAACACCTCTCGAAGAAGCATTAAAATATGATATTCCACAAGATCAAGCCAAAGATATCAATCAAGAAGTTACCCCACACATGGAGGATTCTATCAATTATAAACTTAGATCACTTACCTTTTTAAGGGAAAGCTATCTTATCAATGAAGAAACTATCACCTTTGAAGATCCACGATAGAGCAAAGAAGGATTAGCACCTTGTTTCCAAGGTAAATCATATCCTATTGAAAATAAAATGTTTCAATAGATGAATTATCAAGGTAGAGGATTAGGCCTACATAAATAGGGTATCCTAGAACAAGTACAAATTATTGGAAATCCTAAGCATCAAGGTCTTGGTTATTCAAAAATTAATGGATTTAAAAATATTAGTGATACCTCTATAATACTTGGGTTAAATTTTATCTAGTGCAAACATCGACATAGGGAGCATGAAAAATCCTTATAATGAAAATGATGACAATGCAACAACGAGCCATGTTATGAATCTTCATCCACCCATCACCCCATCCATGAATGGGGACCAACATCAAAAGAAAGATTTGAATCAAGCCTAAAGAACATCATCAAAGAAAAAGAAGCTAAGGATCATAATGGATAAATCAAATACACATGGATACCAAAGAACACAAAGAAAGATTATCTCTATCAAACTCTATCAGTCAAAGAAACTACGGGGAAAAATAAAACAAGGGAAAAGTATCCATCAAAGATGTCCACAAAGGAAAAAGTAGGCTTCTCAAGAAATGTACAAAGTATATCAATTAGTTGGTCCTAATTCCATGCACACTTTCATATCCACCCATTATTGCTCATCTTCCTAAGTTTCGAGAGTCAAAAGTTTTAAAATGTCAACCAATCCATCTTTTATTCCTAAATATACTCCACCATCCACTTGTCCATGCATGATATCTAATTCTCATATTGACCATGTATTGGTAGCAACCATTCATTATAAGGATTTAGAAGGCACTCTATTGCGATGTGCACATAAAGACAGAGTTAACTCTAGTATCAACAAATTAGATCAAGAATCTCAAAAGTTGTATTCAAGTGCACGTATCTTGGAAAAGTAGCTTCTTAAAGAAGGATATTAGTGGCACATTATGATAGGAGCATCTACATCAATACCACAAGGTGGTTTGGCATGAGCTTAAAATCTTTTGGAAAATTCATAAAAAATTAAAAAAAAATCATGAAAATAGTAAAGATAAAAAATCGTCCTCCAGTGAAAACCACTATGGTGGTGCTTTGTACAAGTACCATGATGAAAACCTAGAAAACAAGTGTCATGTGTAGAATTGAGCATGCACTTAATCATTTCTTGTGATAAATCAGTTTATGAAAGTTGTCAAGTGAATAAAGTTTTTTACTTTTTTGTTATTTTTGGTGATGGATCATTGTTTCACTTGTTCGAAGTTGTGCTAAGTGCTAGCTGCTTTGCATCATGTTCAAATAGAGGATGCTCATTTGGATAATGCTTCATGGCTCATATAATGTAGGGTAGGATAGGATCAACGAAAATTACTCATGTCAAGATGTTTACCATAAGAAATTGTAAAGTGTACACCAAAATTTATCAAGATCAAGATAATGTAGATAGATGGAAATGGGTTGGATAAATGGTTCATGGATGAATGGATTTATTATGTATAAGATGGATTGAATGCTAGATTTTTTATGGATGGGATGAGATGCTTCCACTTGAACTAGCACACGCAGATTCTAGATCATATTGGAAACATTACAATGGCAGCCCACAATTTAATGCAACGAAATTTCATTAATAAATTTCAAAAAACAAATAATGAAGCCAATATATTTTGTGAGATTGAATATAACATAATTATAGATTTTTCCTACAATTTTTATGAGATCCAATGGTGGAAAAGGAAGTTACTGGATTTTTCCCAAAACTGTAAATCTTAGGTAGGGTTCAAACCTACCCTTACAAAAATGGTCATAACTTATTCAAATCTTAATGAAATTTGATGAGACTTGAAGAACATTAAAGTAAATTCACATGGAAACAAAATCCAATTGGTTTCATATCAAATTATGGACTGTACAATCTGTACCATCACATTTTTTAGACTACAAATTCTACACAATATTGTTAAAATAGGAAACTCTCACCAAAATAGTCATATCTCCCAAAAAACACAATGAAATTCAATGAGAAAAAAATAATTGTAAACTAGAAAGAAATATATTTCCATCCATATATTATACTCCACGATATGAGGCCATATCAAGCTGTACAATTTACAACTTCAGCCTGAAAACCATGTAAGAATCAAAAAATGCACACAAAATATGAGGTTTTCATTCATCAAACTTCAAAAATAATGTCTCCAACCCCCAATTAAAATTTTGGAGGGTTTCTTTATACATTTTCAACCAAAACCAGCTATTTTCAACTACCGTTTGATTAGTTTGTTGACAAAACACCTTAATGACACTTTTTGACAAGTTGCTTTTTCAACTTTCTTGAGCAACTTTTACAATTTTTACAATATTTGCCTAAATTTCACCAAATGACCAAAAATGGTCCTAAACCACTTAGGATGATCTCAAATGACCTTATTTACATCAATAAAAACAAAAAAAAAAAAGCAAAAACCAAAGTTTCACAATATAACTTAAAATTGCATCAAGGGTGCTCCTGCACCATACTCCCAAGGAAGAGAAAATTTGAGGTCCACCTCAAATAGGAATATTCTTTCTCATCTTATAGTTCCTTTGCATGCATGCATTATTTCCTTTTTCCTGGATCTCAAATATATTTGTATCAATTGGTGCATTTGTGTGTTTTGGTCCATCAACATGCTTCTTGAGCCAAGGCCAACTTGGTACAATGTAGCCATGTGCTTTTGTTTTTGTTCTTGTTCTAGCTTGACCTTGGATTGCAATTGTAAATTTACTTTTTTTTTCACCCACTTTGTCTTGATTACTCGCACAAGAAACAAGCATTTTAAAGAAATAATATTCTTCTTCACACTTTGCTTCTTCATCCACCTCATGTTGTTTTCCACACATTATTTTCTCTTCATGATTCTCCAAAATATTTGACTTCACCTCAATCTTAGGCAATCATTCACTTTCTTTTTTGAATTTCTCATCCATTCTTCCATTCCTCTTGACATCAACATTCTCAAATCTCGGTTCTTCTCTTGAGAATCATGCTATCTCCATATCCTCCATAACTATCTCCTCTCTTTGGACTATCCTTGAGTCCTCTATAGCTTCTTTTGCTATCTCTTCTTCTTCTTCCTGAACATCACCCACTTCAACATCAATGTCACCATTACTTTCATTAGTTTGAACAAATTCAAAAGAAAATTCTTCCATTTATTGCTCAAGTGGTTTTTCAAACATGTTATCAAAACTTATTAATTCATTGATTACCTTATTTGTCTCTGCCCCATACTGATGTACTTTCTTCTTCTCACTTAACAAAAAACTTTCAATTCCTATGCACTCATCTATCAAGGCTATTAATACATATTTCATCTCATCATTTTGCAACTCATATATGTTGTTTTTTCTATTATACTTTGATGCTTTGGTATAATGCCACAACCTTCCAAACACATTGTGACATACATCCAAATGCATAATATCACAAACTATTTCATCCTTATAACTGTCTATATGAAACTCAACTTTACATTGTTCACGTACTTTTACCTGATTACCTGTCTAAAGCCAAGTTATTGAATAGGGTGTGGGGTGTGGTATTCTTTCCAAGCCCAATTTATCTACCATATATTTAGAAACAATATTATCCATACAAATATCTGAGATCACAACTTGATAGCATTTACCTTTAGACTTGCAGGTAGTCCGGAATAAGCTTTCCTTTTCCATCATGTTTTCTTTCTTGGCCTTCATTTCTTCCTCTTGTATCATATTTTTCATTTCTTCCTCTTTTAGATTCTTTTCCACTTTGAACAATTTATTTAATAATGAAGATTCCCTTTTCCCGTATTTCTTCTTATTAAGAGCCATCCCGAAATATCAAATCTCACTAAATCACATTAGCCAAAATAATAGATCATTTCCCAAAGATCTTCTAGCTCTGATACCAATTTTATGTAGGAAAACCAACACTTAGCACAACTTGGCACAAGTGAAACAATGATCCATCACCAAAAATTAAAAAATTGCAACAAACTTTATTCACTTGACAACTTTCATAAACTGATTCATCACAAGCAATGATTAAGTGCATTCTAGATCATATTGGAAACATTTCCATGGCAGCCCACAATTTAATGCAACGAAATTTCATTAATAACTTTTACAAAACAAATAATGAAGCTGATCTCTTCTGCGAGATTAAAGATAACATAATTATAGACTTTTCCTCAATTTTTATGAAGATCTAATGGTGTAAAAGGAAGTTATTGCATTTTCCCCAAAATTGCAAACCTTAGGTAGGGTTCAGACCTGCCCTCACAAAAGTGGTCATAACTTACTCAAATATTAATGAAATTTGATGAGACTTAAATAAAATTAAAGTAGATTAACATGAAAAAATAATACAATTGGTTTCAAATTAAAATATGGACTGTACAATCCATACCATTGTGTTTTTTAGACTGCAAATTCTGCACAATATTGTTAGAATAGGGAATTCTCACCAAAATAGTCACATCTCCCACAAAACTCAATAAAATTCAATTAGAAAAAAATAATTATAAACTAGAAATAAATATATTTCCATCGATATATTATACTCCATGATATGAGGCCATATCAAGCCATACAATGCACAACTTCAGCCTGGAAACCATGTAAGAATCTAAAAATGCACACAAAATATGAAGTTTCCATTCATCAAACTTTAAAAATAATTTCTCCAACCCCCAATTCGAGTTTTGGAGGGTTTCTTTATAAATTTCCAACCAAAACCAATTATTTTCAACTACCTTTTGATTAGTTTTTTGACAAAACACCTTAATGACACTTTTTAACAAGTTGCTTTTTCAACTTTCTTGAGCAACTCTTACAATTTTTACAATATTTGCCTAAATTTTACCAAATGACCAAAAATGATTCTAAACCACTTAGGATTGTATAAAATGACCTTATTTACATCAAAAAAACCAAAACAAAGCAAAAACCAAAGTTTCACAATATAACTAAAAATTGCATCAAGGGTGCTCCTGAACCAAAACACCTTATCTTTTAACAAGATAATACTTGGCATCCTTTGCGTGCTTACCAAATCCATCCATCCACACACCTATCTAGGCATCCATCCATGGCATTTCAAACATTTCTAGACACTGGGGGCAGATATTTACATCTTTCTTTGGAAATAAATCTTGATCAATATCATCCAACTCATGTGGTGATTCGAACATTAGCATACATAAAATCAAATTAGTCAAGTAGTCAGAGGAAAAAAATCCAAATCACTAGCCCATGGCATATTTTGATGAGAAGATGTTCCTTATCAAGCTTTATATTTCATTAAACATCAATCCAAACAATCAATATTAGTTGCATCTAACATGTGCTTCAACATCACATCAAATCATTCAGAAAAAATTATGTTCCAAACTAAACTTCAAAATCTTGATCAATCAAATCCAATCAACCTATCATCATCTCGAGATATCCTTCCCAATCCTCGTGTTTCTTAACACTATCCTTGCATTTTTGTGTATCCTCAATAATTTTATCATCATCAATCCATCAATCAGATCCAATCAACCTATCATCATCTCAGGATATCCTTCCCAATCCTTGTGTTGCTTAACGCTATCCTTGCATTGTTGTGTATCCTCAACAATGTTATCATCATCAATCCATCAATTTGATTAATCAAACCTAGCTTAGTTTTCAACAAAATCCCAAAACAGATCACTGATATCACCACACATATCCATATCCAAATTGTCAAAACATCAAAAAATTAGAAAAATCCAAAAACATTCTTAAATCAAAAAAATCCAAAAATATTCATAAAATCAGAAAACCAAAAAACATTCAAAACATATCAAAATCCAAAAATAGGTCAAAAATTCAAAAAAAAAAATAGTGTCTTCTTATCGAACTACGGGTCTCTGAGCTCTAAACGTAGGCAAGGTTGATCTTTGATCATCCCCTAAGACACACTAGGTCAATCCTTTAGGGGTCCATCATAATAAACTGGCAATCCATTTGTTCATATCTCATCAATAAACAAGTCTATGTTTGTCAAGCAATGTGGTCTCTATGTGTATAACGTAGGCAAGTCTAATCTTTGATCATCCCTTGAGGCCCCTAGGATAGGTCTTTAGGTTAGGTTCTTGGTCAAAATCTCAGAAAACACAAAAACATTGCAAATTTTAAAAAATCAAAACATTTTCAAAACATCTAGAAAAAAACTCAAAACATTTCAAAATACCAAAAACATCCAAATATTTGAAAAAAATCTATCCGTCCCATTTTTCTTTAACCTACAATAATCTCATCCATAATAAATCAATCATCATCTCCACCCTTTGGTAAAATAAATAGAAACAACCACAACAATCAACAAAATCAAACTTAAAACACAATCAAAATTGAAACAACAAAAATTTTAAATGCAAAATCAAACTCTTGATCATTCACAAACATGTCAATCGACCTTATATCAACAACCTTTCAAACAACCTATCAACTTTCCACCATCCACTAACATGTCCTAGGATGCATCCTTCCTACAATGGGAATTATCTATTGGCAATCACTTCATATTCTTATTCTCAAAACAAATTCCTTTGGCTAGAGGTATGAAGAACATTGACTTGTTTGTTTACTTGATCTTTTGTTTGATTTATCTTATTTAGCTCATTCCAATGACCTCTCCATGATGTCTAATAAAAATGATTTAGAGAGAAAGGAATGGGGCATTGATTATTGTATTTTGTTTGTTGTGATCATTTGACATTCTTGTAATATAACCTTGGTGAATACTTGATTTCTTAGGTATGTATGGAAAGTGTTTTGGAAAGCTTGTTGACTATTGAATTGATACGTTATACCTTTCTATGTTTTGGTTTGAGATGTTTGAAACTTCAGAAGTGCACCCTAGCAAGGTTTATGTATGTCAGGTGTGAACAAGAATACTCCTATCTATTTGTTGAGTCAAGGTCCATCTCACTAGATACAACACCATCCTAGTTGTTTGTACCTTGATGCATCATATCTATGTGTGTTATCAAAAATAAGGTAAGTAAGCTCTTTACATCCCTAATCCTTGGATAAGCAATACATCATCATCATTCATCATCACATCTAATAAAGTCTCAACGACTCATAGACTTGTTGGATTTCTGCATCTTCTCAAAATCAAGGGTCTATCCATCTCTTTCTTCTATCCTCTTTCACACTAACATGCTATCATGACATGCATCCATCTTGAATTCATAACATCATCCATCTCATCCTGCATATTCATACATAACATCATCCATCTCATCCATCTCACATGCATTGCATTATAATTTAAGTTGTTTAGGATAATATAGATATTTTATTCTAAGAATCTTAAAACCATCTCATTTGCATCATCATCATAACCATCCAAAAAAATTAGAAAATTTTTGAACTTTGATCTCAGCAAGGTTATTCTTTGAACCAACACAACAACTGCATTGCTTCAAAGGGGGCAAAAATGTAGACACATAAATTATCCTGATTGATATCGTACACTCGATTTTGATTCACTAACACCAATTCTTCTTGGATCACTTCTTTACTAACCATTTAATTGAATAATCTCTATTTAATTAAATTCATCAAAATTCCTCCTTAATCAAATAATACACTTTATCAGATTATTTTATCATGTTCTTCCTTTAATTAAATTAAAATCCCTAAGGTTCTTCCTTTAATTAAATAAATCAACTTTATTTAATTAAATCCTAAAGTCATCTCCTTTAATTAAATAAATCAACTTTATTTAATTAAATTCTAAAGTCATCTCCTTTAATTAAATAAATCAACTTTATTTAATTAAATCCTAAAGTTGTCTCTTTTAATTAAATAAACCATTTTTTATTTAATTAAATTTCTAATCTTCCAACATCTCATTTGATTTAAATAAAATCAAAATATTTAAATTAAATGTCACAATCAACTAATTCCACCTAAGTTAGTTAATCCTAAATATATTAACTCCTAACACTAATCCTTCATTCCTCTAGCTCTTGCAAGTTGCACATGTAAATCAATTTATTTTATTTACTAATTCCCCCTATTTTCATTCAAATATAGCATATTCTTGGAATATCCCACCCATTTGAATTTTCCCTCTCAAAGGACTTTTGTCCTCCACCTTTGCATTAAAATCTCTTACATGTCCTCTCTTTGAGCCAACATGGAATTAACTCCTCTTACAACTCTTCTTGCACAAGCCATCTTTTGAATTTCAAATTCCACCTACATGCATTTAACATGCACATTGTTCAAAATATGTTCCACTCTCCTTCATTAGCATGTTGACAAGTGGTGAAATGCCATTGGTCCTTTTTTAATCCCACATTCCTCCTATTCTTCAGTCCTCCATAATTCTTCCTTATAAATAGAGGCCTTCTCTATTGATTTGGGGGAGAGAGGTTTATGCAAGTTTATTATCCAGAATTTCATCCAAGTTAGCATAGAACATATCCATCATAGCTGGGTTAATGGATTTTTGCATCAAAGTCATCTTGTTCATCACACATCCATCATCAAGCTTATCAATGGATTTGGAAAGGGCTTCTTTCCACATCAAAGAAGCAGCAATCCCCCTATGGGATGCTAGTTTGAGCATTAGAATAGAGTTTCATTTGTGATTTATTTGTATAGTTTAAGATATTTTGCTTTGTTTTCATATTCATATGTTCAAAAAATTTCATAGGGAATGTTTGGTTTACACTTGTTTATTGACTAATGATCACTTGTTTGTTCATGTTTGAGAAAGTCAAAGCTAAGCATTCACACTTTCCATTTAACAGCTTTTTGTTCAGTTTTGTTTACATTTCTAGGTGTTTTTGCATATCACAATGTGTTTTCAAACAACTTGCATTTCATTAGTTTTGCATTAATAATCAATTTATTTTATCTATTCTTTGCATTTATGACATTACATTTAGACTTATTTCCATCATACTTGCATTAAACTTGAGTGAACCACCTAGGTTTTTGGGCTATCTCTCTCCTTTTAGGTGAAAAACCCTAGAAGTGCAAGAAAGCAACATAGACCTAAAAATATATGGTTCAATATGATAAAATAAAAATATATCACCAAATGCATAGATAATAAATATTAATTTATCTGACCTAAATTGAGGGTAACAAAGAAAAAATTCTTCCAAATAAAAAATCCTAAGTGAGAGAAATAGTAGTTGATAAATACAATAGAAATAACAAGAATTACCAATCATAAAACATCATATTTAATTCATTTTCCAAAAAAATGGGACAAGCAAGAAAAATCTGCAACCAAGTCCACATGAGAGTTCCAAAGATCTCTCTTTGGAGTGGGTGATGTAGGCTCCACCATTGACAAACTCTTCACTGTTATAACCATCTTTGCCTTCAGGAAATCTGGGACAAAAGAATGTAGCAGAGTGTGATAGGGAAATTGATTATGAACTTGAGGAACACAAGGGATAATTGTTTTATTTAATCTTTAACTACTCAGAATATAAAAAAAAAATAAGGCCATGAAATGTAGAATTTCTTGTACTTCTCAAAGATTGGTCGATGAAAGAGGGGCAACTAGTAATAGATGGATCAAAGTATTAAATATTGTAGAAATATAATAAAAAATAACTACCATGAAGATGGTCCACTGGTAAGTCTTTAAACTTCAGAAAATTGATGATGGTTCATAAGTCGGTCTGAAATGTTGATATATAAGACAAATTTTTCAATTTTAAAAACTCTACGAAGCACGCAATCAGGAGAATTACTATAGAATTCTAGGCCAATAACACAATAAACCATATAACTACTAAGAAGATAGATTGCAGATAGAATAATAGGAGGAATAATTGTTTATAAAGTATAATTTAACA
>VDFB02374203.1:0-10650 GCA_007258455.2 Sequoia sempervirens
GATAGAAACATGTGTTAAGTGATTTTTTTTTTTGTGGGATTTGATATCATAAAGAAATAAAGTTTTTATAGCCATTTTTTTGTAGGTGGTTTGTAACTTAGAATTTGTGGTTTTGAGAGTGCAAAATGAAGAAATAGCCTATTCCACCCAGTGAATCAGGCTATAACTTGGTGGAATAGCACCATTAGGAGTAGGTTTTTTTTAATGTAGATGTAATGAGTAGGGAAGAGGGTTTAGAGGAATTTTGATGCTACCCTAGTTGAGTTTTCATAAGTTTTTGGCTTGAAAGTGATGGTTAGAAGTTAGGGTTTGAAAAGATAGAGTTGTTAAAGGATGGAATGTGGTTGGAATAGCATGTGAAGGTCCTATTTTGTGGGTCTGAGGTGTTGGTAAATTGATTGCAGGTGTGGAGTGTTTATTTCCAATAAACCCCTATGGAACCTAGCCTAGACAAGCCTAAATGAGGGTTTTGTAACTTGATGTCTTTGTGGACCTTTCTCTTGTTGAAAGTTGTTGATTCTAAGCATATATAACTTATTGAGAGTATTGGAATATATTTTGGAGGTTTGTAAGAATAATTTTGCAGAGTTTCTTTGGAAAAGTGGCCTAGTTAGCTTAAGGGGTAGCGTAGTAGCAGTGATTTGGAGTTGATGGCCCAAAGTGACCCTAGGTAATTTTGAGATATTTTAAAGTATGAATTAATGGGTTTCTAAAACATCTTTTGGTTTATGGATTTAAGGCCTAAAGAGAAAGTTTTGAAAGGAAAACAAGGAATGCTGACCTACTAGGAGAATAGGGTGAAATTGTGAAAATGTACCAATATAGGGTTTTAAGGAAGGAAAAGTTGTTTGAATTGTGATTGTTGGAAGGTTTATCTCCCTACTCTACATCAATTGGTATCAAAGCATAGGTATTAGGTCTTTTGGTGGAAATTAAAGATTGAAGAAGGAAAAGTGGGAAGTTGAAAAGTCAAAATGCATTCTAAAGGTAGTGCAGTACTTGCAAGAGAGATTAAGTTGTTGAAAGAGTCCCAAGAAGCAATATTAGCCAGGTTTGCAGCATTAGAGACATAACATTGAAGAGGAAAAGACATTGAGGGGGAAAGTGATTGAGAGGAAGAGGAAGAGGGTGAGGATGAAAAACCTCCAAGTGGAAGAGTCCAAAGTGATGATTTGGATCCAGAGGAGAGAAGGATGGTGAAGATACTCAAGGCTATTAGAGGAGATACTTGTAGTGAGAAAATTGATGTGCCAATGCATAATGGTAAGTTGGATGTTCAAGAAATCCTAGATTGGATAGATGCACTGGATAATTACTTTGAATACTAGGAGGTTACTAAAGATTAGAAGGTGAAGTTTGCAAAAACTAAGTTGAAAGGACCTACTCTTACATGGTGGAATTATGTTCAAGCTGAAATATTGAAGAAGGGGAAAACAAAAGTAAGTTCATGGGATAGGATGGTGTCAAAGATCAAGAGTCAATTTTTTCCAAGTGATCATGCAATTCAGACATTTAAGAAGTTGGAAAGCTTGAAGTAGAAGGATAAGGATGTCATAACATATACTGAAGAATTTCACAAGTTGAGCATTAGGTCTAATCATATTGAGGATGAAAATGGAAAGATTGCAAGGTATATGTGTGGGCTAAGATTTCAAATTCAAGATGAATTAAGTTTGGCTATGCCTAGTATTGGTATGTGGCGACTGATCATGCTATACTATACACTCTTCATGCATCCTTGCCAGGGTCTAGGGTTGGTTTGGGCCTCGGGCAGGGGTGTGAGGGTGGCAGCCCCCGAGAAATATTTATTTTCCTACTTCTTCGCATAGTCAGCGAAAAAAAGAAAAAAAAAACCAACTTTGTAGAACCCTAATCTGGAAGCTTTTAAGCTTGTTATACAGCGTTGGGATGGGAGTTACAGTATGATAAAAAAGTCAATTATTTGTGAGATTGTAATAAGTTTTTCACTAGATAATAAAATCATTGGATGGTTGTAGTTTTGTGGATGTAGCTCGGATTGGGTGAACCATGTTAAATTCTCTATGATATAATTTTTTTGTGTGTTTCTTTTCTCTCTTGATTGATTAAATCTACATTTAATTGTTAGATATATGCCTTCTAACCCTAACAAGTGGTATAAGAGCGGGTTACTTTCAGTTATCCTCTGCAGGAAAGTCTCACGGTTGAGTGGTAGAAATGGTAGATGAGGGTAAGTTGAAGGTTGAGAAGTTCAATGGGTAGAACTATCAGTTATGGAAGATGCAGATTGTAGTGCCCCTCTATGTTGGTTGTTCTAGACTTTTGTGTGAGTATTTGTGTGTGTATCATTGATTACTGTGTTATTTTGATTGTGTGAAAAATATCATATGTTAGTAGTCATGTTTAAATAATTAATTAAATCATAAGTGATTTGCAAGGTTATTTAAAATATAATTAGAAATTAAAATAATAATCAATTAAATTAAATCAAATGATTTAGAACAAATGATCAAATTAAACTAATTTGTTAAAAGTAAAAGTGATATTATTAGATAAATTGATTTAAATTGTTGTGTTAAATTGAAGTTAATAATAATTATGAACAAAATAATCTTGAAAAGATAATTATTATAATAAGAAATTTGAATGGATAAGGAGATAGGAAGCTGAAGTGTTTTAAAACAAGAAAAGCTGGAAATAAATTTCACCTTTAGAGCATTTGGAATTCGAAGAGAACTGTAGAATATGAAAATAAATATATATATTTGGCTTGTATGGAATGGGTAGAGGCAGGGGTAGGAAGATGGAAAAACAAAAGAAAACATGGCTACACTGTGGAGGAGTTTTACGAGAATTAGAGGATAAAGGGATTATAGAATGGGAGGTGTCTCAAGTTCTATAGTCTTTTTAGTAAATCTATCTTATGTACCTTCACCCCCACAGCCAATCTCCTTGTAGTCTCCTTTTTCAATTGCCATGCATGCTATGCTTGTCATTGTTGGCACTGCTTTTTTGTAGTCATCTCCTATTTGCTTTCAGATCGTAAGGTTGCCTTGGAGATGCTTGATTCCCATCCATTTACCTCGACTTTTGGTTTCGGTGTCTCTACCTCATCTTCATTATCGTTGAGGTTGCAACATTAGTTTATGTGGACATCTAAATTTGGACACTTAATTTATCCAAATTCATCCCCTTTCATCTTATTTTCGTTAATTAAGTAATACTGCTATTATTTTAGTGTATCTTTTGAATACCTTGGAATCCACAAGGTATTTAATCAATAGCCTTGCTTATCTCTTTAATCACTCCTTCCCATCCAATTGGATTAAATAAATATTCCATTTATTTAATTCTCTTTATGTCACATCGTCCATCATTTTTATCTTATCCTAATCCTTCTTCTAATCACATCATTAGGATGTGCACATGCCTAATCTTTGATTAGAAGGTGTCACATCCTCCAACTTTTGCAAGTTGGCCTCTAATCTCTCTTAGCCACCTAACCATCCTCTAATCCTTCACTAACTAGCCTAATCAACCTCTCAAGGAATTTTTAATTCCTTTTATCCTTCCAAGGAATATTAAATTCCTTTTCTCTTCCCCATGTCATTTATGACATGTGTCCTTAGTCAACCCTATTAAATGCTTTTCTTTTTTGACAAAGCATCTCCCTTCCCCATTTGAATTTTTAATTCACTTTTTAATCGAGGCACCCAAAAAGAATTTTTAATTCCTTCACTTCTTCCCACATGTCCTCTATTCATTGTTTATTCTTTCTCTCATCCCCATGAGAATATTTGAGGAATTTTTAATTTCCCACTTGTCCTCTCACCCACATGGGGACAAGGACCTCCTTTATGAGGAGATCTTGTCCAATCCCAAGGTACTTTGTACCCCTCTCCATGTCATGTCCTATCCTTCCACCTCATGTCTACCTCACCTTTTAGGGCTATATCACATGCCACATGTCAAGATGTGAGGGCTTGTGAGTTCTCAACTCACCTTAGCCCTACATCTTGATATTTGGTGGCTCAATCTTGACCCTCCATTTCTTCTAGGAATTTTCAAAAATCTTATAAATACCCCCTCTTTTCTCTCATTTTGGGGAGATCATTTTGCTAGCCAAACTCTTGCAATTTTGTTTCTCAACTTATACTTAGTCATTTTCTTGTTTTCATCCACTTGCACTCATCCTCACAACATCATTTAGCTTGCATCTACTTGCCATCCAAGGAACATACACATCAAAGATCGAAGGGCCAACCAAAGGATCAATTCGATGCAAGGTATAAAGTTCCATTTTGTTGCTTTTATCTTGTTTTGTTTCCAACTTAGACTAATCTTGAGGTGTAGGTTGTTTTGGTGTTTGTTTGCACTCTTTTACTTGTTGCTTGCTTTCTAACGCTCACATTCGACCTATCACAGTTTATACTTTGGAGCTAACCCCAGTTGCATTTCAGGCCGTTAACCTTAGAAACCGCAATGTCAGTAAGGAGTGATGTATAATTATGTGTTTTTGAGTTACCAGTCTGCAACTGCAAATATTCAAAATCTACCGTAATATTGGAACATAAAATATTTTGGTCATTTAAATAACCTTCCTGATTTCGTTGGCGATCTGTTACATCTGAGTACTTGCAAATAGAATGTTGAAGAGGTTAAAATAATCGCTCTATTTCCTTTATCAACTTGTCTCAGCCGCAATACTTGAACATCATAGGAAGTATAAAGGTGTAAATAATCTCCCTGATTCTTATTGTAATCTGTCACAGCGACATCACTAGAACGTGGTATGGTGTATTGATTTAAATAACCTCCCTATTTTTTTTACCCTCTCACAGATGTAGCACTTGAACATAGAATGTTGTATAGTTTTAAAGCACCTCTTTGTTTTCATTGTCAACATGTCTAAGCTGCAGCGCTTAAGCATAATAGGAAGTTTAAAGGTATAAATAACCTGCTTGATGCTACTGACAATCTATTGCAGTTGCAACATTTAAAAAAAATAAAATGATAATAATGCAAGATGATGGCAATATTTCCAGATTCCTGTATTCACTTTCTAATATACTTGGCAACCTGTCACTGTTACATCATTTAGAGTTGAGGCATTGTATAGAATTAAATAGTCTCCCTGAAACCATTGGCAACCCGTCACAGCTGCAACTTTTAGACTAGCAAAGGTGTAGTAAATCAAATAATCTCTCTGGTTTCATTGATAACTTGTCTCAGTGGCGCACTTGAACATGGTAGGGTGTATAGATTTAAATAAACTCTCTGATTCTATTTGCAACCTGTCTCAGCCGTCTCACCTGGTCATAATGGGAAGTTTAAAAGTTTAAATAATCTCTCTAGTTTCATTGTCAATCTGTTTCAGCCATGGCGCTATGCATTGTTTGTGGAGTCCCATTAATAATGGTAATTATTTTGATGGTAGATCATTTCTTTATAATGGAATTAGTGGAAATGAAGATCTTTTTTTAAGGTGCTAGTAAAGAATGGTTCCCCTCTTAGCTATAATTATATAGAGAATAGTTACTTGCGTATGTCAAATGTTAGAAAAGAATGTTCTCTTGATTGTAAAATTAAATGATTATACTATATAATGAAAATTGGTAACACATTAGAATATTGGGGAAAAGAGTTATGCCTTTTTATAAATGAATAGGTTCTTACATATACAGTGAAATTAGATGGTCATATAGTTTTAGTTAAGAAGAAAACTGGCATTGTAATGTAGTGTTGGTGAAATTAGTTATCCTTTTAAGTATTATTAGAATATTAATTGGCTAATTATGTTTATATATATGTATATAGTTATAGGAATGATTATAAATCTTGAATGGGAATAAAAGAAATTGGTTGGAATGCTTTTATAACTTCTTTTATTTAATTCAACTTTATGTTGAGCATAGTGAGATGTTAGTAAGATATGTGAATATAGTCTTTAATGAGTTAAAACGATTTCTTATGAAGTGAAGAGTAAAATCGTAGATGATAGTTCAATTGTTTTTTTTGAAGTTTATTTTTGATTTGTTAGATTAGTATTTTGAGGGTGATAAGTTATGCCTTGGGATAATTATGATATGTGATTATAAAGTTCCTTTATTTATTTTAAACTAATTCTTATTGAACGAATGGATAAATTGTATTTGAATGGTCATTGTTCATTTAAGGGTAATTTGGTGTATCCTATTTGTGGTGTCCTCGTTGGAATTGCTTGGCTTCGGAAGTGATTTCACTCTGTTGGGTTCATGTCGATTAATGTGTGATTTGACAAATCCTTTCATTGTGACTTTTCTTGAGTTGACGTGAGTTGGGGATCTTCTTTAAGTTAAATTGTGTTGCTATTCGTTTAACCTTACGTGGTGAATTCTTGGTTTGTTTTGAGTTGTGGGGGTCTTATTAATTGATTTTGTGGTGGAGTATTTTGGATACTAATGCGATGCTTGGTTGTGATAAGTTTATGCTTCTTATTGAATGCAGTCTTCCCACTTTTATTATTTTGGTGAAAAATTAAATTATATTGTTGTCATGTTTGTTGATTTTTGTCAAAGGTCATTTGTTTACCAACTGTATGGGTATCTTGTGAGGAGGAAATTGAGGTCTCCCTTAGATGCCTAGTTGCATGCTTTTACCTTTGTTGTTGAAGGATTGTTTCTGGATGGTTTTGTATCGGTGTGAATGCTTTTGGAGACTAATTTTGATTCATGGAATCCTCTGTCATTTAATTTGTGTTACAATGTAATTGGGAACTCGTGTTTTGTTTATGAGTTGTGGATAGTTGATCTTCTTGAATTTCCAATTTATTTCGTATCGAAGTTGGTTATGTAGTCTGGATGGAGTTGTTGATCTTATTTTAATGTTTTCACTCATTATATTTGAATTGAAAATAGTTCTTTGAGGTCTTGCATTTATTGTTGTTAGTTCTTCATGGGGAAACCCCAGTGTAAGCCCTTTGAGATTCTTCTAGTGGCTTGATTATATTGTTGGTCAATGTTCCTCATTTTATGTGCTCTTGACGTGGCAAGATATTGGTATCATTATTTTGAAAGGGTTGTACGAAACTTTGTGAGACTCTGATTTTGTACTTGTTAGCGAGATGGGTAATGCCTTGCACGCTTTTATGTTGTGATTCTTTGTTCAAATTATGATGGTACAACCCTTGGTTGTTTTTGGTTTGATGTTGTTGGGTCTCTAGGGAGAGTGGATCCTCATGGGGGCTGGCGCCCCGTTTAAGGGGAAGGGCACAAGATAACCCACTAGTGAGTTAATAATCAAGTGAAAACCTAATAATTAACTTAGGAGGGTTGGGTAGTAATATCATTATAAGATTTGAAAAAATGGATGCCTCATCTTCATTAGTGCTTCCGCAGACTAATGGAAGGCTGAGAAGGCTGTGGTCGGCAAGGTCATGACCTCGTCTTCACGAGAGGTTTACGGCTCCACATGAGTCACCCTATGGACCGGTGCCTCCAGTTGGGAGGAAGGGCACATGATAGCCATAGATGGGACCGACGCCTCCAATTGGGAGGAAGAGCACATGATAGCCCATGTAGTACTATGCGATGACACTCTCCCCTAGTTGCCCAGGTGTTTTACTTTATTGTGTCCCTCTGGAAGTATGTTATGGGAGTTGGTTTAGATTGTGGTTGAATGAACTTATATTGATACATCTTTGGTGTACTTTGTGGTCTTGTATGATCTCTTATGACCTTGTACTCTTATGGTTATATGTTATTGTATTGTTTAATTGCAATTTGGAATTGTACCATGTTTATTAATTCAGCTCTTGATTTGGAAGTAAGCTTCATTGATCATCCTTACATTTGTTTACTGGTCATTGCTTGATTTAGGTGATGGGATTTATGACTTTAAGTTATTATGTTGTCTCTTGGATACTGTTGATTATATCATTGTAATCCTTGAGTTTTATGATACTTTTGTATGATGTTGAGTCTTGTGGTTCCCTGTTTGAATGTTCTTAGTTGAGGACTCTTTCTTGTCAGCCCTTTAGCATGGGGGGTGGGTCTTCGGACCCACATGGTCAGGTGGAACGTGCTAAGCACCCCATTGGGTCCCACCAAGGATCGAGAGGCAGATTGGTGCTATCATGTTTTACACTCAGAGTTGCATCTGTTGGAGCCAAGCATGACATTATGATTCCTCTATTCATTTGCATCATGTTATATTGTTGTATGTTTTCGTCCATATTTGGAAACACTTTTGTACATTGTACCTCTAGAACATTGTAATCAGAATGTAACATTAAACCTGTGTGGATATTTGCCATGGCAAAATTGTTATCTATCAGGTTGAGTTAATCATGATATGTTGTATTTACATGGCACAAATGGTTTCTTATCAATGCTTTATCATGTATGTGTGATATTTGTTAATGTTTACTTTGTTATGGATTATATCTTTGGCTTTTATTCTTTGTTGTCATTGTGTGGATCTAAGTCTCGTAATGACTCCTCGTGTACCCCAAGGGATGTATGTGTTATTGAATCTACTTAAATGAAATTCATGTCATGACTTAATGTGTATTGCATGTATGTTGGTGTTAATCTTAAAAAAAAATTGTGCTGCAATTATTGTTTAATTGTCCTTGGGGTTCATCACTGGTGTTACAAGTTGTCCTAAGGTTTGATTGTGAGTTAGGTTTAGGCTTAGTTAGAGTTAGGGTTAGGGTTATGGGTAGAATACAATTATGCTTAGTGGTCAATTACAATTAGATTTAGTGTTCAATTAGGGTAAAGGTTAGAGTCCAAATAGGGTTAGGGTTTAACTAGGGTTAGGATTAGAATAGAATAAAGTTCAGGTTTAATTATGATATCTAGAATTTAGTATAATTTTAGAAAATGTGAAATGATTTTGGACACAAAGAAAAAAAATAGAAAAATTAATTTTGATATAGATCTTATTTCTTAATTTATTCTAAAAATCTCTAATTAATAATTGTTTAATTAATTTAAAATGAATATTTAATTTAATTCTAATTCTATTGTATTAGATAATTAGTAGACTAGCTAGATAATAAATATTTGACTCCTAAAATTAGAATTAGTTTAATTTTATTTGTAACAAATACAAAATTTTAGATTGAAATACTTAATTTATTTTAAAATATTTATAATTAATGTTGAATTTATAAACTAATATTAAGACATTAATAAATATAAACCTAATAATATGTTATTAGTGTTGAAAAATGAGGTGTTTTCTTAGCTTAATACTCTGTAAAACTTTATTATTATTGATCTAAGTAAGCTCTTTCTTTGTAACATATATTCTTTTTGGGTGATTATCTTGATTAATTCATTTTATTGTTGTAGAATGAAGAGAGAAGTTGATAGAAGAACTAGACATGATATTAGAAAGATCACACAAGATATAACGTGGAGAAACCCTTTTGGGAAAAAAATCCACCAAGAATTATTCTATGATTCAATCTCTAAATTACAATAGCTCCAATTCTTTCTTGAGAATGCTTCTTTTGTCTTTGTCAATCTTCTTCCCACCTACAATAATAAACTCTCACAACTCTATTCAGCTTGCTTGAGATAAATAGGCTTTAATCAGCTTTGTAAACTCAACATGAGTTACAATTACAATGCACAAGCCCTATCCCTAAAAGGTAAGCCATATCTCATGCAAATAGGGTTATCTCATGAAGAACAATGCTAAAACATGTTCTTCATCCATTTGGGCATCCCAAACTGACGCTACAACTCAACCTTCATTATGTTGATAATTCCAAAGCTCTTCCTTAAAGTTGGCACCCTTAAGTAATCCTACTTAACTGAGCCTTCAGAAATATCTTATCATGCATGAGAGGTAAATCCAAGAAAGCATCTTGGGCACCCAAGTTGGCTCCAAGTGATTTCTAGTTAACTGAAACATTTACTCAACACCATTCATGCAAGAATAGTCATCCCTTGTTAACTGGAGGTAGTCCTATTATCTGTCATACAAATCATTGTTATTAGTCATGCATTCCAAGTTAACTAAATCTAACTACATGCACTTGCATGAAATTGAAGATAACTGAACCATAACTGAACTGAACTGAACTAAACTAATTCTGAATTGAACTGAACTAAACTAAAGTGATCTAAATTGAACTAAACTAAACTAATTCTGAATTGAACTGAACTAAACTAAAGTGATCTAAATTGAACTAAACTAAACTGAACTTCAAACATGCAAACATCAAATCCTAACTCCTAGGATCTTTTCATGCATTCAAAAGTGTTAACTGTTACTCTGTATAGTTAACTAAACACAAGGTGAGTGTCACCTTACCATGTGTGCACCCACATGTTCCTATTATTTAGGAATAACTACAAATGTCAATTTCATGTTTTATTTCATCCAAATAATTAATCTCATCCTAATCTTAGTGTTGTTGAACACATTCCATGAACTTAGGAGGTACATGAAATAATTAATGTTTATGATTTGCAATTAAATGACATCCTATTTCCAACAATTAGGATTAGGGTTAGTGTTAGTATTAAATTAGGGTTATAATTATGGTTCAATTGTGTTAGGGTATAATTAGGGTTAGTGCTTATTAAGGGTTAGGGTTCAATTAGGGCTAGGATTTAAATAGGCTTAGGGTTAGGGTTAGAAATAGTGTTTAATTAATCTTAGAGTTAAAAATAG
>VDFB02374204.1:0-41318 GCA_007258455.2 Sequoia sempervirens
TTGGTTTAGATTTAGGATTATGATTATGATTAAGGTTAGGGGTAGGGTTAGGGTTAGGGTTATAGTTAGGGTTAGGTTTATAATTATGATTAGGGTTTCCTTTACAGTTAGAGATAGAATCCGAATTAGGGTTAGGTTTCACGTTAAGGTTATTATTAGGATTAAGGTTAGGGTTATAATTAGATATAGAATTAGGGTTAGGGTTATAGTTCAGATTAAGGTTTACTTTACTATTAGAGATAGAATTAGAATTAGGGTTAGGTTTCACGTCAAGGTTATAATTATGGTCAGGGTTATAATTAGAGTAAGCTTTATTATATAATTATAAATACATTAATTTAGATATTTCTTTTTCAAAGATTTTAAATATTTTTTAATTTTAAGTATATTAAAATAGAAACTTGTAAATTTAGGAAAGTTCTTCCACACTTAATTTTCTATGTTTTAGAAACTTCTTTTTAGATGTAATAATTTAACATATTCTTTGTATATCTTATCTTTATAAATAATGTTATATAAATTATTTAATTTATATGGTAAATAAGCTAGTTTGAAATATATTAGTTTAAAAACTTATTTTATATGTAATAATAAATTGATTATGGTTCCTTTGTATTTAGTTTAAAATTGGTAAATAAGCTAGTTTGAAATATATTAGTTTAAAAACTTATTTTTATATGTAATAATAAATTTATTATGGTTCCTTTGTATTTAATTTTAAATTGGTAAATAAGCTATTTTTAAATATATTATTTTAAAAACTTATTTTTATATGTAATAATAAATTTATTATGGTTCCTTTGTATTTAGTTTTAAATTGGTAAATAAGCTAGTTTTAAATATACTAGTTTAAAAACTTATTTTTATATGTAATAATAAATTTATTATGGTTCCTTTGTATTTAATTTTAAATTGATTTTAGACGTGCATTTTTTATGAAAAACCTTTATATTAGACTTGAAGTTGCTATATTTTTGTTATGCACAATGAAATCTTTAGTAAAGCCTTAAATTTATAATATATTAATTTAGAAACATCTTTTTATGTGTAATAGTAAATTGAGGATATTTATTTTTTTATTTAATTTGTAAATGTTCTAATTTTAAATACATTAATTTAAATATTTCTTTTTTAAAGATTTTAAAGAATTTTTAATTTTAAGTATATTAATTTAGAAACTTGTAAATTTAGGAAAGTTCTTCCACACTTAATTTTCTAAGTTTTAGAAACTTCTTTTTTGGTGTAAATAGTAAATTTATAAACTTACTTTATTAATTTATAAACTTATTTTTATAAGAAATAGTAAATTTATAATATTTCTTTTATAGTTAATTTTTTAAATTTTAGAAACTTCTTTTTATGTTTAATAATTTAACATATTTCTTTTATAATTAATTTTTTTAATTTTAGAAACTTCTTTATGTTTAATAATTTGATTTTATTATAAGTTCAATTTAAAACTAAATTTACATTTATTCATAATAATACTTAAAATATTAAGATTAAAGAAAATAACAATATTAACTTAGACTACACTTAATAATGTCTCCACATCATTCCAAGCAAGAAAAAAAAGTTTAATAGTTCAACCAATAAAATATTCACTTAACAATATTTTAATAATTACCTAAAGCATATATTATTCAATAGAACAAAACTTACAACTATACTCCTTGAAACATATCTTACTCAAAAAAATAATATACCTAAAACACTAGGTATAATTGAATGATCATTGAATTTTCCAAACTATTTTTAATTGTCTTCTCCTCATGCATTAACAACAAGGAGAATACTCTTAAAAAGTTCGCAACCCTTAAATTAAAGTCTAATACAAAGAGTAGAAAAAAAGTATTAAAAGAATTTCTTAATATGCAAGGAAAACGTGCATTTCATCTATAGCTTTTAAGCCGATACAAAAAAGATTGAAACTACTGTAAGAATATATTTTATTCACTTTGGCGGGATTATTCAATGGATTTTAAGAAAGGTATTTATTAAAATATCTCAAAGTAACCATTCTTTTCCTCCTGCATATTGAACATTAAATCTATTAGCTTAACTTGAACTGTGAAAAATCCTTAAACATCTAAAAATAAATCAGAAACACTACCCATGATTGCAATAAATGATCTAGAACTGATTATAAAACATTAATAAACTTATAAAGAAAAACATAATGTTAGGGTTAAATTATAGTTAGAATTAATTTTTAAATTAAAAGCATGAGTTAAAAATACCCTGTATTTCACCACTATTCTAGGGACTACTGTAATGGAAGTAATGGAAGTGCATTAATCACTTATATTGGGTGAAATTTGTCTACCAATTATATTGAAGAGAATTAAATTTTGAAATATGTTTTTTTATATAGTTGGCATGTATACATTGATAATAGATAAAAAAAAAAGCAAATAGAAAAAATACTTCAGCTCTCATTGGTTAGAAAGAGAATTATTAAAAACTAGTTAAGATCTGGTGGTGCCTATAGTTCCTTGGCAGGAACTAATAACCTATTTTGAAAATTATAACAACCCTAATTATTTTATGTATAATTATTTTATGCATCCTATGATGCAATATTCCTAACATCCAAACCATCAAACAAAAATGAAGTTTATTGAAAGTCTATCTAGATCCATAATCCTTTATCTCTAGCTTATGTAGCTATTAAGAATTTTCCTATCTTAAGTAGTGTATTAAGTTATCCCTTATAAAATTTGGATAAATTAGCTTAGGACTTTGGCAATTCCTAAGCTTGTAGAGTCCAAAATCCTCATCTAATTTTTCTTGGGAACTTGCCTATCCCAAGTAAGAAAGGAAAAATCCAAAATCTTCTCCCAACTATTAGGGATATAGATTCACTTGACATATCTTTATTTTTATTCAAAATCATCTCCCAATTTTCAATAACATTACCATCCCAAAAATAAAAAACCAAAAATAAAAATTACTTTCCACATCCAAATAAACCATCATCTTCAAACACCTATCCAATCTTTCCTAGGTCCAAACATTTAGAACCTTGGACTAATAATATCAAATATCAAACATTATCACCCTTTAGTCCAACATCAAAACTTCAAAACTCCAAACATACACTTTGAGCATCAAACAACACCCATAAAAAATAGAACTAGGTTCACCATTGCATGCCACTAACAGGGTCTCAAACAAAGAAATTAATGGAGTCAAACAATAAATGTTGAGGAATGCCCCAAACAGAAGAAATCACAAACCAACCTCAATCACCTTACCAAAAAAATGAATAAGTACTTGTGTAACAACCTACATATTCACCAAGGAAACAATAATTTTCACAAAATCCCCAAAACCATGAATTGATAGATAAGATCATCAAAGCATACTAATATCATTTTTTATTAGAACTAATACAAAATTAAGCAAAAAATATACCAAACTTTGATGCCACACAAATCATATCTATAACAATTGAAACATCAACCATTCCATTAGAAAACCTATAAGGGTCACATCCCCTTAACTTATCACATAATAACAATCCACAATTACAAAATCCACAACAATCCACCCCCATGACACAACCAACCCAACTTAATTCTTCTACACAACTTAGGGTCAACATACCATCAAGGGTGGTTAACTCTAGTACACATCATTCCAAATCTTACCAACCTTTAAATCAATCCAAAAATTTCTTTCAAACACTTCAAATAACTAATCCACCCTTGATCCCACACAAATTTCTCTCCCATCCTTCAATATTTCACAAATAACTCTTCCATCACATACTACAAATATTACACATACCACAAACCCCACTTATTATCAATACACCAACTCAAATCATCCAAAAAAAAACATGGCCATTCACACATCACATATACTCCTCAACCAACAAAAAATACACACATATAACCCCATACATTCAACTCCCATTATAAGAAAACCAATTACCTTAATATTTCACAAGAGCTCCAAGATATGAGAAATATGATCTAAGGCCTTAAATTAGGACATCATAAGAAACCATACACTTATGATGACATATGTCCCTAGCCATTTGATTAATCCATCACCATGGTCCCTTTCCCTTAAAATTTTGAAATTCCAAAATTTGACAAATATAAAGGAAAAGTGACCCTAGGGAACACATATTTTTTTTTATGTAACATGCCAATAAGTCTCCTATAGTGAAATATATCTTATGAGACTTGTCCCTTAGAGTCTAGGAGGACAAACATCAAAATGGTTCATCCACCTTCCATATGGCATAACCACCTTTAAATAATTAGTTGAAAAATTTGTAGCACATTTCTCTTACAATATTGAACATGAAACTACCATGTTAAAATTTTCTAACATAAAACTCAAGAATGGTGAAAGCTTTGCTACCTTCTTAAAATTCTAGAGAAATATCACTAGTATATTCCCATGACCTATTCCTAAAAAATTTTTGGTTACCATTTTTTTGCAAAACTTAAATCCAAAAATGTGATTCCATATACAAGTCCCATGTGTAAACCATTTTGATGAAATTATAGATAAATGCCTTGACAATTGAAAAATATCTCATAGGAAAATATTTAGTCAAAATTTAAAAATAAACAAAAGACAACAATAATCAAAACAATGAAAAACCTTGCTTTTGGGAAAAAACAAGAACACCATCAGTTATAGATAAACATGTCCAAAATATAAAAATAAGAAAACCATCGTCATCTCAAAATAATCCAAGAACACAAAGAGTTGAAAATAATGTCACAATCTGCGAAAGATAACAAAAACAAAACAAAAATCCAAAACACCAATATACCCCATTAGGAGAACCAACAGAGGTAGTTTTTCAAAAAGTAGTCCAAGATAACTTAGTTAAATGTCTAGTAACTAGACCATTTGATGAAAAGCAACCTAAATCTTCATGGTACAAAGAAAATGAATATTTTGAATACCAAAGGGTTTAAGGATATGCCACCACCAAATGTATGAAACTCAAAAATTACATCCAAGATCTTATTGATAAAGGAAAAATAATAATTGAAGGTCAACCGTCAAATTCATCCAATGACCAATTAGGTATCTATAAAGAACCTTTTTCAAAACATGGTAAAGTATTCTCATCCAACAAAGATATCCCATAAACCTACAATAATCATGTCCAAAATTCACCTTCCTATGACTCACTCATAGGGAGAATAAAAAAATCCCCTTTATGCATAACTATTGTAACCATTAAAAGTTCCAATTGTGTTGTTACCACTTTTCATGGAAGGGTAACTATATAAGGACCATCATATTCATCCACTTGATCATCAAGCTAGTACAATGTCCTAGACCTTCTAAGAAAACACCTGTTCAAGTTTCCTTCATAAAGCTATTAAAAAATCCACCAATCTATAAGGAATCCTAGAGCAAGCCTTACACAATCCCAAGTCACCAATGATATAAATCCTGAACAATTCCAAGCCATTATTATCCTCTCCCCATCACTCAGTATTTACTAAAAGGGACTTATTTTCTCGAGATACATTCCATAATAAAGCCCTCCACATTGAAGCATACATTCAAAAACATAAAATTAGGGGTATCCTTATAGATGGTGGATTAGGTTTAAATCTATGCACTTTAAAATTAATAAGACAATTTCAATATTCTAATGGAGTTATAGAACCCCATAATAAAATTACTATCAAGGCATATGATGATGTTGAATGTGACTTTGAAGGTACCATAACATATCCCATTCAAGCTAGTCTTGCTATCATGGAGAAAAAATGTAAAATATTAGACCTTGATCTCCCCTACACTATCCTTCTTGGTCATCCATTGATACATGCCATGCATGATGTTCCCTCCACTATCCATAATTGCATTAAATTCCCATACCAAGGTAAAGAAGTTAATATTTTTCCAATTCTCACCCTTTCCAATACTGAAATTTTTTGGAAGGTAGCTAAAAGGTAGAATTTTGTGTGCTTTTCTAGGGTTTAGGACCTAGAATGACAATCTTCACTCTCTCATTCAAGAACACACCCTTGAGATATCAATGCAAAGGATAAAGAGATATTGCAAAAGGGCTGTACTAGTGGTTGAATGTAAACAAATGAGGGGTTCACCACCAAGTAAGAACTTGGAAAGACAAATGTAATGCAAGATAGAATGTTTAAACCTAGTTTGATGCAATGACTTACTAAATGATCTAAAAATGCAAATGAAACAAAACATAAAACTACATAATGGAATGTGTGCACCTAGAAATATAGAGATGGTTGAATGGAGCTTTGAAATGCTAGAAAATATGATTTTAATGCTGAGTGGGACTCATTTTCCAAGCTAGATGAATCAATCCAAAATCTAGGTTTCTATGCGAAAACAAGAATCTGCCAAATGGGTATTCGAATCTACAAAAACTTGATTTTTGACCAATATTGGGACTCATTCGCCAGAAGTGGAAAATCAATCCAGTTAAGGTTTTTTGGAACTTCAAAGTTGGAATATTATTTTCTCAGTCTAGTCAATCTGCTTCTTCAAGTTTCTAGATTAGAATCTCTATAAATCAACCTATAGGTGTTCTTGAATGTTCTCTAAGGATTGACGACAACATTGAAAACTTCTATGCACTTAGAAATTTTTTTGTAACCTTTCTCTTCAATGTTGATTCAATCTAAACCTATAAATCACACACTAAAGAGAGGGAAAAATGTTGTTTTGTTAGTGGATAGGGTTTTTCCTTGGTCAAACCCCATTTTGGTAATTATCAAACCTTGAAATAGAATAAAATAAGAATGGAGAATGATGAATGAATAAAATATGTTGTTGAAACTCACCAATCTCTAATAATAAGATATTGCAAACATGTATGAGATGGCTCCAATAGATCTTGAATCTTGCTTGAATATGATAGATCTTGAATGAAATTCTATCTTGAATCATGAAACCCTACATCACAATTGTTCGCTCAAAAAAAAAACATGATACATGAAGTCCTTGACATGATGATTGATGCTTGAACAATGCTCTAGAATGCTTGATAATCTACCCTTGAAGACTCTAGAATGCTCTTGTAAACTCAAATTTTATATTAAGAATGCTATCACAAAAGTCTTAGGTGAAAATGAATGAAATAACCTTGTATTTGTACTTAAATATGAAAGAATTCCCAAAATTACAACACTACAAGCCAACATTAGATCTAGGAGTATAAAATCTTGTCAAAAATTTGAATTAATTTTGATTTTGGGCCACACGAGACTCATTCTCCCAAGGTGGCGAATGAGTTCCACTAGGCATAATGTATGGGACCAAATTTAAAAATGCTTAGAAATGTGTGAGACCGGGCTTGGGACCCAAAAACCTAGGTGGGACTCATTCTCCCAAGGTGGTGAATGAGTCCTAGATCACTAAATTTGGGGCCACTCAACTTGAAACACCTGAATTATGATTGGCTAATTATTTTTGTTGGGATTATCCTCAAAAATATGCATTAAATGAGGCTTGTGGATGTAAAATAAGGCTAATTAATGCACACATTACAACACTTTAAATAAGGTAGGATTAAGGTTAAAAAGAGGTTTATTAGGTTTAGTTAATTAATAAAACCTTAGAAAAGTGTGAAAGTGTGTTACAACACTTCACAACACTTTAGCAAGGTAGCATTTAAATTTATTTGTTCACAAGGGCCCAAGACCTAATGTGAATGTGTCAAACACATTACAACACTAAATCAAGGCATTATTAGGCTCAATTTAGAAAGGAGGGCCCAAAAAAGTGTGAAAATGTTATGACGATGGTTTTTGACACTACATTTAGCCCCCACTTTACTGAGAGGATGAACTTGCTTCAAACTCTCAAACTCACACTAAAGTAGATAAAATAACTTCAAGAGGGTTCAAAATGTACCAATGTAGGTAAGATGAGATGACAATGATCAAGAGGGGTGATCAAGCCCCCAGGATCAAGATCCCATGGAAAACCAACATAGGCACAAAAGAACACACATGAAAATGATATAAAGAGCATCATAAAGGAACAGGCATGCACTGCCAAAGATGAGAAGATAAAATAAAAGGGTCAGATCAAGCTTTGACTATTTGTCCATCACAATGTGGATAAGATCTAGGCTGTTTGTTTGAAAAATGTAAGCTCACTTTGAGGCAATGAAACTTTAGGCTTTCCGCTAGGTGAGGATTTGAAAGAGGTGAGACACATACACATGGTTGACATGCGCTCACACTCACATGTGAGTGGCTAGGGGAAAGTCATTCCTTGGTCAGGCTTCCCATCAAAAACCATACCAAAGTTATGCCTCTTGATAACTTTAATAAGGCGCCATGCAAAAATGACCTTCTAGCTTCATGAGACAATAAAAAATTTGTATGCTTGGAGCTCATGAACAATGAAATTTGAGCTTCATGAGGCAAGAAAAAATTCGTATGCTTGGAAATTATGAACAAATAAGATGGCTCTATAGGCATGCAAAGTGTATTATGCAAGGTGGCCATATAACAAAAAATGCAAATGCAATAATAAGGAATGTTCAAGAGAGTCTTGTTTAGTTCATGTGAGGTCTTTTACTTAGGGAACAATGTCTCCAAGATAGGACCAATCAAAGAATAAAAGATTCACAACTTAGGGGATGCAGAGTGTCGCATCAAGCCACTAAGAGGAATATAATATGCTAAGAGAGATTGCACTCTTGAAAGGCATCACACTCGATGTCATCCACAAAGAAAAAAACACATCATATTGTAGAGAAGGGGGATTCGATACTCATGAGTTCTCTTCTTTCAGAGAGCTTCATAGGGTGAACTTCCCTAAACTACCTCAAGGAATAGCCATGAGAGTTCTAGAATCAGAAAGAGCAGGTCATAGATATTTTCTAGACAAATTGATAGGCTCCCAACCAAAGGATGACAACGTAGAATACAAACAACAATGTAGCGCGTTGGTGTCCCAAAGGTGCACTGACATATCATATGGACCACAGAGTGAGTTTATCATAGAAAATGACAAAGTGACTACTTCTACTCTAATTTCTAAGAAATCTTAGAACATGAGAAAGCAACAAAATATAATGAAACTAAAATAAAGTGAAACAAAGATGATAAAGATAAGGAGAAGAAAGGAAGTGCTCACAACCACGCAAGTGATGAAGCCTCTAGCAAATGAATGTCTTGAAAACCTACATGCTTAATATCTGGAGAAAGTGTTGGGGCTTCAAACCCCTGTTTTGGTGTTCCCACCTCTATGGACAACCAGATAGATAGAGAGAAATGAATTGAAATGGAAAAAGCATGTGGTGAAAGCAAAACCCACTTTAGGAGTAGAACCCACACCACCAAGTATGAGTGATAAAAGCAATCCCCACTAGAGGAGGAGAACCTGTATCACAAAGTGTGAATGAAATAGGTAGATGATGTGTGAAATCCTAGGATGCTCAAGGGAACAAGACAAGGGAGGTAGCTGCAAGGCTTAAGGAAGCCAAAGAGGGAGAGCAAGGAAAAAAGAGAGGGCTTTGAGAGCCAAGATAGATGCAAAGAGTGCTGTAGAGAAAGATGAAAAGCTTGGGAGTGTTGCTGTAACAAGTGAGATATTTGTGCAAGAAAGAGTGTAAAGAGGAAAAGAGAGAAGCCAAGAAGCTAGAAGTAGAAGAGAGTTGCAAATGAAGTGAAAAGATAGCATTTGAGGAAGGAAAAGAAGCTTCCTGAGTGGCTACAAGGAATCTTGAGCCATTACCACCGATCAAGGGAGATGATAAGTGGCAAGCATGCACAAAAATGGTCATTTGAATGTTGAAATGTAGCAGGATGCTAGCACAACATGTGGATGTCTGCACGATGTGCTAGTGTCTGGACACGTCACACTACAAAATGACATGAATGTGAAAGTCACAAAGTTTGATGAAAATATGACACACAATGGTAGCTATTGAAAAGGGGTGTTGATCATCCTGAGATGGGAAAAAGGCTGATGCAGGGGCTAAAATGAGGCTACACAAGATGCTAAGGGAGTGGAAACTAAAGTGGATGCAAGAATGTATGTGAAATTGCAAGGGGTGCAATTTTACGACTATACATTTTTCCCCCACTTTAGCGGGCATATGAATCTATGCTAATATGCATGCTAAAGGAAATATACTAAACATAAATAACATCATATGCCAAAAGGATATTGTAGAGGAAGTAGATAACTCTTTGAACTATGGAAGCATGACCCTAGGCTGAAGACCTGCAAAACAAATGCATTAGATAAGTAAAACCTTCACTAGACAACAATGTTAGAACATAAAAAACTAAAGGATTTGAGTCAGCAAAGTGAAATATACCTCGATGTAAAAGGTTGTCTCAATACTATGCATCATCCCCAAATTAAAAACACTAACAAATAGAAGAATTCTTAAATGGAGAAAAGAAGGGCATGTACTTAGGATGAAGAAGATGTAGATCTTTGATTCGGTATACACAATTGAGAGGAGAAGAGAAGAGAAGAGAAGAGAGGCGACAAGGCTCAAGAGAGAGCGAGAAGGATGAATGAAAATTCCAAGAGAGATGGATCCATAGGTCCTCAAACCTAAGGAGAGTTGAACCGAGTGAATCAAAGGCCCACATACCAATGATGGACAAATCTCTTAGGATGAAAGCATCTCATAGGCCCGTATACCTGCAAGGAGGTATCCCCCCAAGATATCTCACATGAAGGATGATAGAACCCCTCAAAAAATTTCTTGGTTCCACCTTAAGCCTATAAATTTTTTGGCTTGGGTCCTTGTTTCTGATATTTGGTTGTGTCCCCATCACTGTATTAGGGTTTTATGTTGATTAAAACCTTGCAAAAATAGTCTATAAGTTCTACAACCCTTGGTCATTGTATTATTGCAGTGACTTGTATTCCCAGTCTTCGGTTGCCTAAGTTATGTTTTATGTTATTTACTGTCGTCAAGTGACTGGTCCCTCACGCCTAGGTCTGAATTTCCCATTTCTTATAAGGATAAGTAGAGGGCCATTTGGCCTTTAGATCCTTTGCATTTCATGACTTAGAAGTTCTCAAGCCCATTTTCTCATGACACCCTTGAGGGTCCCTTTCATTAGAACAACTTAAGTGCACATGCTTAGGGTTCTCACTTAAGTCCTGACGGTCATCTTACTTTATCACTCATCGCTGATTTCTTCAGAAGTGCATAATTTGAATTGGTGACAAGCGATGAAGTGATGTTTCTTTAATATCGCTCATCGCAGATAGCTGCCAGAGCTCTTAAATCAAATGCACAATGAGCGATGTTCATTGAGGGATCACTTGTCGCTAATGGATTTTGAGTCCTTAATATTGTAATAGCAATAAATGACACCCCCAACCTTATGTTATTTTTCATGTATCACGGATATGTTTTAAAAGATAAGTTCCACATTAGTGATACACGATACACATTGTAACTGTGTAAATCTTCTCATTGCTAATTTCTTGCAAACTGTATGAGGAGAATTAGCGATGAGCGACGACCTTATGTTTTTATCGCTCATTGCGGACTCATTGCAAAGCTTAAGTTCAAAATTAGTGATGAGCAATGTTATTCTCTGAAAGGTTTCTTTCACTAATATGATAAGATCTTATGTGTGATGTCTTTTGTACCATTGATTTTCATACAGATGTACGTGTCTAAATCCAATTTCTTCACTACATCTCCTATCACTAATAGGAGCCAAGGTGCAAAGTTTGAATTAGTGATGCACAATGGAAATGAGCACATGATCAAGGAATAGGCTGCAAATCCAAGGGCTGAGATTTCATTGCGAGGATGTTTGCATCACTGATAAGGTAGATGAAGAACAAGATTCATCCATGATAGGTGATGGCTATTGATGAAAGGGAAACATGGCAGAATCTTTAGGACATTGTATAGAGGAAGGTAACGAATGGAGAACCATTGATGTGGTTTTAAAATAGGATGATCCAATAGACTAAACATCATCACATCAATAATTTCATCCTGATTACACCCTAAAATTTGGGGAAGATCAACGATGAGCGATGAAGTGTATAAGGAAATATTCTCTCCAAGAAACATTGGTCTTATGTACTTCACCGATATTAATGAAAACAACATGGATTAGGTTGGTGATACATGCTAATTGATAGATCATGTATGATTAATCAAGATTGAGAGAAGATGTGGCAAAACTTGAGCTTGCATCACTATTTTCTATGAGCAAGTTGCTAAAGGCATAAAAATGAGGTTCAAATCACCATGGATGAAGTTTTAAATTCTTTAAAATCAATGACATAGATTTAAAGCCAAACTGTTAAAATTATCAACTCACTCGTGTGAGGAGTTCTTGAATGATTAATTTTGCATGCTTCAAATTTCCTATTTAATGCAGATTGCTTGTTATTCACCTTCATCATATTTTAGTCTGTAGTGAATAAGAGGCGTGGGTTAGTGAAGAAGTGTGTGAGTATTAATTTTTTCCTGAGTTAGGAAGTAGATGTTCTTTTCCTATATGAGTAGGTCTGCCATGGCAGTTATAGAGTCTAAGGGATTGAGTTTGCTTGAGTTTGAGGAAAATACTCCTAAGGATGAAATAGAGGCACAAGGAGCTCTTGATATGCCAAAAAGTAGAAGGGGACTCAAAAAATTCAAGAAGTATGGCATTAAGAATAGCTACCATCTACAAGGACAAATTGTTTTAGAAGAATTGGTCAAACACAAAGAGAAGAGGCTGGTGGAATATTGAAAAAAGGAAAAAAGGGAGAGTAATCATTGTAAGGTTTATCTGGGAGGATGTAATTCTCCAAGTGAGGTTTCTAATAACCCTTCAGATAGTGAGGGTGACATTGATCCAGAGGGTGATTATTATGCTCTCTCCTTGGTACCATCTAAGGATTCTGACAAGAAGGTGGTGACGGCTTCTCTAGTCCCACCACGAGAAAAATGTGGGTGAGTATCCTCTGAGGTTGATGACTCAGAGTGATGATTGTTCCCTATTTTTGATTTTGATGATACCATGCCCCTATTTTCAAGATTCTCCTACTCAACATTCATGTGATTTCTTGTTTCTAGTGCTGATGTGGAAAGTTTTTGGGCTGGCATGTTGGAAAAGTTCTAGATTAAATGACCTTGGCGGCATGTGTGTTGTTTCCAGACGATATACAATTTTGTGTTGGAGCTGCTAGTGGAGAATCTTCTTTGGTCAACAATGATGAAGATTCAACACTGTTGCAACAAACTCTGACTATTGAGGAGTTGTTGTGTATTCATGCAAGGAAGATGGAATGTGGTCTTTTAATCTTCCATTTTCCTTAAATGATTGCATGTAACTAACTAAGGAGGTTTCCAATTTTGGTGCAAATGAAATGAAATGTAAATATAATTAACCTTGACACTTGTTGCTCCCTTGTTCTATAAAAGGGATATCAGGGCTTATTATGGTGGTCAAAATTTCAAGTCTCAATAAGGGTTTTAGGTAAAAGCTAAGTTCAGGAAAGACACTCAGAATAGAATACTGATAAATAGGCTAGTAGTTTGTATTGGGTATGAAATCATATACGTAATAGTCTTAAAGAAGATGTATAGAAACTACTGATATCGAAAAAAATCTTAGTAAACAAATACTCTCCTATGTATATTTCTTACAAGTTATGAATGAAAAATACTAATGGTGTTATCATTTATCTTCAGATGTTCCATTTGAATGTATCATTCTATTTTCAGCTTTAACTCAAGGAGTTAATTAAAATGCTTGAATAGGGTTATATATTTTGTAAGGAATTGCTTAGGATTTATAAGAAGTGAGTGTTTCAGGCATCGTGAGTTTTCATAAATGCAAGGCAATATGAAGATAGTTTTCCCATCTCTAAATTAAGTAGTTTATATATTTCTGATTCTTACATATTTGACTTTGTTGCTCCAATTGATGAGAAACTGGTCCATTTGTTAGAAAATTGTGCATGAAATGAGCAAATAGCATACTTGGCCATGGACTTAAAATAAGAACAATATTCAATTAAAAATATTTTCAAGGATAAATGTGGGTTAAGGAATATCCCCAATTCTTAGCAAATAGATAGTCATTCATTTGAATATCTACCAAATATTCAGTGAGAAGGATTTTATTTGTAGTAAATAGGAATCAATCTGTATATAAATGTGTTACTAATCAAATATTAATTCACAAAAACATAATTGGGATCACCCTCCTAGGTTTCATAGAGCTTGAAGTGAAGGAGTAAGGATTGCAAAATCCTATACTCATTGTGTTGGCAACTAACCCTGCAATTCTTCACTATAAGAGTTGGCTACTTTTTATAGAATTGTTTGGTTCTGCTAAAAAATCACCAACAAAGGAAACCTAGATGAAAGTTCCTTACATGCTCATAGACCTGCAAGGAGGCATCCCCCAAGATCTCTCACATGAAGGAAACCTAGATGAAAGTGCCTTATAGGCCTACAAACTTGCAAGAAGGAATCCCTCAAGATCTCTCACATGGAGAAAACCCCAAGGAGGAGACTCCATAGAGTCCAATTGGAGAGTGGCTTTATAGGTGCACCTGCAAAGTGACATGTTTACACGTAGATAAAACATGTCCAAAATAAAGCAGCCACATAGGCGATAAAGCAGACATTCATGCAGGCTGTTAGCAAATTGGAAGGATTTCAAAAGGGTCCCTCAAGAACCCTTTAAAAGAAAAAGGGGTCCACTCAAGGGATGCACTATTTGAAAAGCAAGGTCTAGTTAGGTTTCCCCCAAGCTAGATGCTAATGAGTTTATTCAAGAGAAAATATTTCAAAGGGGGTCCCTCGGGAACCCTTCAAAAGAGAAAAGGGGTCCACTCAAGGGAAGTTTCACTTGAAAGATAGAGAGAGGAGAGGGGGTCCTTAAGAAGGACACACATCTCTAGAACAAGTTATCACTACCCCCAATATATAGGGGAGGAGAACTATGCAAGATACCTAGAACATGTAGGATAGAGGTAAACCTCAATATCACTTGAGATGCAAAGAAGAGGTAGGTGCATCAATCAAATGGGAGTTTGATGGCACCTGAATCAATAAGTTGTTGTATTTTTTCCTTCAAGGCCTTACATTCACTAATGGAATGGCCGGGAACTCAATGGTATGCATATAAAGGATGTTTTTCTTTATCATACTTGTGAAAACTCTTACTTGTGGGAGAAGGAAGAGTAATTAAGTAGGATTTTAGAAGTTGCAACAAAATACACTCTTTCTTAGATAAAGAATGAGGAGTAGGAAACAACCCTCTGTCTTGTGGAGAAAAGCTAGACTGCTCACAAGAAGTAGAAGACACGAAGATAGAAGAAAATTGAGGATCTAGATGGAGAGTATTACTCTAGAAAAGGGAATCATACTACTCTATGAGATCACCATCATCTTTCCTAACATGATTACCAAGATTAACCTCTTCGATAGAAGTGAGATCATCTTCCTCAGAAGTAGGAGGATCAACATCAAGGACATTACAACTATTGCTCACATTACCCCGTGATGCAGAAGAATAGCCATGTTTGATAGCAGGTGTGGATATTGTTATTGAAAGGTCTAAGTGGATCGGGTTGACTTTACATTCTCCAATGAAGGATTCTCTAAAGTCTAGAGAACCCCAATCATCACCAAAACATGCATTTTCTTAAGAAGAGGTAGAAGGACTAGACTTAAAATTTCTTGCTTTAGAAGGATCTTCTTCAGGGAAATCTATCTCAAGAGTATCCTTTGTAATGGGTACTACTGGAGTAAACATCAACACACTAGAAGATACTGAAGGGGTAAGAGTAGGAACAACCGAAACTTGACCAGTAGCTACCATTTCACATATAAGTACATAGCATTAGGGTCAGCCTTGACTATGACTACTTGATTATTGCAAATGAACTTAACAGATTTATGCAAGGTAGACGAGACTACACCCATAGCATGAATCCACGATCTACCAAGAAGAAGGTTATATGGTAACTTTTTTGACATAACACATACAAGGGTGGGTATGGTAATGGGTCCAAACCTCAAAGGCAAGACTATTGTGCCTAGGGCTTGTCGACTGACATTATCAAACCCATGAATGTCAATAGAAGAAGCATTAAGAGAAGATGGATCAATATTAATCTTAGGAAATAGATCAATGCTACATACATTGAGCACCGAACTGATGTCAACTAGAGTACGTCTAATACCGATATTATTAATGTTAACTTTAATCATTAGAGGTTCTACTTGCTTTTGTACTTCCAAAGGTGGGAGTTACTATGGATAGAACATGATATTCGGTGAATCCACACGAATATGAGCTATCAACACATCAAAATGTACCAGCCTAGTGGAAGAAGGCAAGAGGATCTTTTGCAAGGCTTCCTGAAGCATACCTTGGTAAACAAGAGTAGACTAAAGCAATTTCCATAGTGAGATCTTAGCCGGAGTAACTTGAAGCTACTCAACAAGATGGTAATCACTGAGTGCTTTAGTTGTAGGTTTAGGTGCTCAAGGAAGGCTTGGTTGTTTATTCATACTATTCTCATAAGTATGGGCCACCACTCTATATGAGGAAGCCTCAGAAATATCAAGAGAATCACCATCAAATGGAACACCATCAATATAACAAATCCTTTTAGGAGAAGGACTAGCTGGAGTCACATAAATGACTGGTCTCTTAGGTTTTTTAGGGGCAGTAGAGACATAGATTACATTTACAGAATCATCACAACTAGTAGAATAATTATTCAAAGGAATATTATCAACATCGATCTAGGGAGGATTAGATGTGAAAGGAGGTTCATAATTTGATAATGCAACATCTCTAGAATAGAGTGCATCAAAACAAAGATGAGATTCATCATTCACCAATGCAATGTCTCTAGAAGAGAGTGCATTAGAATGAATAGAAGGTAGAGTAACATTGAGAAAGGTATCAATTATTTCTTCTTGCAAAAAAATATCCTCCAAGGCAAGAGGACTCTCGTGAGAAGGATCAAAGATACAAAGTGACATGGGCCCAACCAAGTCACTATCACATGCATGAAATGGAACATCATTAATATTTTGAATATAATTAGATACTGAACTCATAAATGAAGATATTAAATTCATTTTGGTGATAAAACTAAGAAAAACCAAAAATAGAGATTTTCTATTTTTTTCGGTATTTTCTAGGTTCTAGTAATTAGCATTTTTAGAGGTATTCAGAGTGGAATTTGAGGTTAGAACTTGCATTGGTCCCTAAATTTCAATAGCTGAAGGCATAGCATTTTAGGGATTAAACTAGTTCTCTTGGAGAACTTTCCAATGGTGCAAACAATTTTGAATTCTAAGCATGAAGTCAAAAGTTATGACTCCACCAAGTAGGGGTAAATAAATTCCTAGTTTTTTGAAAAAAACCCTCTTCATATCAGGTTCACCAAAATACAGAGAAGGGGGATTCACTACTCACAATTTCTCTTCTTTCAAAGAGCCTCACGGGGCAAACTTCCCTAAACTACCTCAAGGAACAATGACTAGAGTTCTATAATCAGAAAAAGCAGGTCATAGAGATTTTCTAGACAAACTGACAGGCTCTTAGCCAAAGGATGACAATACAAAATACAAACAAAATCACGGTGTGCTGGTGTCCCAGAGGTGCACTGGCATCTCATATGGACCACATAGCGATTTTATCACAAAAAATGACAAAGCGACTACTTCTCTAATTGTTAAGAAATATTAGAACATGAGAAAGCAATAGAATATAATGGAACTGAAATAAAGTGAAACAAAGATGATAAAGATAAGGAGAAGAAATGAAGTGCTCACAATCACACAAGTGATCAAGCCTCTAGCAAATGAATGTCTTTAAAACCTACATGCGTAATATCTAGAGAAAGTGGTGGGGCTATATAGGGGTTTTCCTTAGTCAAACCCCTGTTTTGATGTTCCCACCTCCATAGATAGCCAGATGGATAGAGAGAAATAAACTGAAATGGACAAAGTGTGTGGTGAAAGCAAAAACCGCTTCAGGAGTAGAACCTGCACCACCAAGTATGAGTGATAAAAGAAATCCCCGCTTGAAGAGGAGAACCTGTATCAAGAAGTGTGAATGCAATAGGTAGAGGATGTGTAAAATCCTAGGATGCTCAAGGGAACAAGACAAGGGAGGTAGCTACAAGGCTTAAGGAAGCTAAAGAGGGAGAGCAAGGACAAAAGAGAGGGCTATGAGAGCCAAGATAGCTACAAAGAGTGTTGTAGAGAAAGTTGTAAGAGCTTGGGAGTGTTGCTATAACAAGTGAGAGATTTATGCAAGCAAGATAGTAAAGAGGAAAAGAGAGAAGCCAAGAAGCTAGAGTGAAGCTAGAATCAAAAGAGAGTTGCAAATCGAGTGAAAAGATAACATTTAAGGAAAAGAAGCTTCCCAAGCAATTACAAGGCATCTCAAGCTATTACCACCGACCAAGGGAGATGACAAGTGGCAAGCATGCACAAAAATGGCCATTTAAATGTTGAAACGCTGTAGGATACTAGCATACCATGCAGACATCTGCACAACACGCTAGTGTCTAAACATGTCACACTACAAAATGATGTGAACAGGAAAGGCACAAAGTTTGATGTAAAGTTGACATGCAAGGGTAGCTACTGAAAAGGGGTAGGGAAAAAGGCTGATGCAAGGGCTAAAATGAGGCTACAAAAGATGCTAAGGGAGTGGACACTAAAGTGGATGCAAGAATGTATGTGAAATTGCAAGGTGTGCAATTTTATGACAATACACATATAAAGTGAGAAGGCTGCACCATGAACCATGAGAAAGAAAAATTCAAAAGAATAATGCCAATGTATGCCCCCACTTTAAAGAAATTGATAAACACCATACTATGAGCAATTACTTTAAAGTAGAAAATGATAAATGCTAACAATAAAGAAGAAATGAAAGCCAACTTGAAAATCCCTATGCCAAGTCATATGTTTCCAAGTAGAGCCACACCATGCAAAAAAAAGGAAGGGGTTGCTGCCAAAATGAAAATCCAAACACATAAGGGATCTATGGATTTGGGGTCAGTATGTTCTTGCTACAAAATTTTTAGAGAGCTCAAAACTGTCATCATTCCCCAAATACACATCAAACTAGAAGAATGACACAAAGAGAGTGAAAACAAATTTTTTTTTTTCAGTTCAACATGGAAGAGACATGAATGTCTCGATGCCTTTTGTCATCCCCAAAAGGAAAACATAAGAAAAATGAAAAAGATAAATAAAAAGAAAAGGAAAATCCTTTTGGGTCAACATGGAAGAGACACGAATGTCTCGATGCTTTGCGTCATCCCCAAAAGGAAACCACAAGAAAAATGAAAAAGTTAAAGAAAAAGATTTTGGGTCAACATATGGAAGAGACTTGAATGTCTCGATGCCTTGTGTAATCCCCAAAAGGAAAACACAAGATAAATGAAAAAGAAGATAAAAGGTGAAAAGATAAAAGATTTATGACATAAAGAAGAATGAAAGTACAAATAGAGGAATATCACAAAGAGAGAGAAATACATCAAATAAAACATCACAGGGGATCACATCATGCACATGCAATCACATAAAAGAAAATGAAAAATAAATAATGCAAAAGACTAGCAAGGCACAAGCGAGTAAACCTAGCTAAAAAAACAAGGACAAGTGAATTAATAGGACAAGGCTATCAACTTCTTGTCCCCACTATGTGTAAGACAAGAATGAGCCAAGGTAGGTGATAGGAAATATTATGTAATGGTGAGAATATAAGATTCTACAACTATTACATGACAAGGGGTGAAAGGATATGTTATGCAATCATTGGATAACATTTATTGTTATCAAAGTGATATTTACTCAAGATGATTTTGAATCCATGAAAGTCATTAGTATTATGTCCAAGAGTTCTATGGTATCAAAAATGTGGGGCATCTACATCTTTAGGATATATTCTTATCTTTTCTTTCATAGGTTGCAATAGTATAAGTCCTTGGTTCAAAAGTATTTGTAATTTTCTCACTTTTAGGTGGTGGACAAGGGAATTCTAATTTCTTTAGCTTGTAAGGCCTCTTGCATTTTCTAGATTCACCAACCTCTAGATGGGATTAGGGTGGGAGGAGCTATAATATCCTTACCATCCTTATGAGGCATTGGTTGTTCTTTAGGAAGAAGGGCATTCATATCGGGAGAAGGATCTAAGACAACTATAACATCACTACGAAGCCTTAGGTATTCTTTAGGAGCACTTATGTTGAGAGGGGGATCTTGGTATCCTATCCCTTTGGTTTCTTTACCTAGTATTTTCTCTAGGAGTTGATGAATTTCATGTTCACTTGTGTCACATCCTTGTTTACTCAAGATTGTGAATCCCTTTCTATATGTTTCTTCTAGGTTGATAGGAGTGTCTGTCACTTTGTTAACAGAGAATGGTTGAGTGTTTGCTTGCTTAGAGGAACTAGGTTCACCTATTGTAGGGAACTTAGGCTCAACTTTTTTCTCAAATTCAACATATAAATAACTAAACATATCAATAGGTGGTATGGTAGGGGGTGTTGGTTGTTTCATTGATGGATAAAAGGATGCATTAGCTTCAAGGTTTTTAAGACAATCATTTAGGAACTTATGTTGTCATCATCTTCTCCAATGATTTCAACATCACGAGGAGGAAATGCATTAGGATTTGAGTGAGCATGAGTGAGTTAAATTTCATTAGGGTCATTTCCAAAAGCACAACTTGACACATCCACTAAGGACTTCAAGGACATCCATAGATTTCCAAAACACATATCCATGATGCAAATTTCAGATTCTAAACTATGCAACAATGTGAAATGAAAAGCAATTTTGAATTTAAGCAATGCACAAGATGAGATAATTTAAACTAGATGCAATGCATTGGATGAAATAGAAAGTCTGTAAACTAAAACATTAAGGTAACAACAACAAATATGGACTTAGAAATAGAGCTTTAAATGCTAGAAAATGCAGTGCAAAATGTGCACAGGGAGTGATTCACCCAAGGTGGTGAATGAGTCCCAGTAGGAATTTCTTCTAAAATTTTTAGAAAATTTTAATTGATTTTTATGCCTTTTATGTTGTATGATCTGAAAACTAAGTGAAAATACAAATTTTGTTTGATTTTCAATAAAATGAGATGCAAAAATGCAAGCTATATGAACTTTCACTAATGCAAAATTAGAAACCCTAGAATTCCAATTAATTAATGTAAACTCTCATGCAATGTTAATGCAAACCAAATATAGGATGATGATGCAATCAAAATTAGAATTATGATGTTCTAAATGTAGGTTTACCAAAATGAAAGGTGGAATTTTGCATGCTTTTCTAGGGTTTATGACCTAGAATGACAATCTTCACTCTCTCATTCAAGAAAAAACCCTTGAGATCTCAATGCAAAGGGGAAAGAGATCTTGAAAAAGGGTTGTCCTAGGGGTTGAATGTAAACTAATGAGGGGTTCACTACCAATTAAGAACTTGGA
Source organism: Sequoia sempervirens (assembly GCA_007258455.2). Lineage (NCBI taxonomy): Eukaryota > Viridiplantae > Streptophyta > Pinopsida > Cupressales > Cupressaceae > Sequoia > Sequoia sempervirens. The sequence continues at coordinate 21,451 of VDFB02374204.1, forward strand.
AAGATAAATACAATGCAAGATAGAATGCTTAAACCTAGTTTGATGCAATGACTTAATAAATGATCTAAAAATGCAAATGAAACAAAACAAAAACCTATAGAATGGAATGTGTGCACCTAGAAATATAGAGATGGTTTAATGGAGCTTTGAAATGCTAGAAAATATAATTTTAATGGTGAGTGGGACTCATTCACCAAGCTGGGTGAATCAGTCCAGAATCTGGGTTTCTATGCGAGAACAAGAATATACCAAATGGGTATCTAAATATGCAAAAACCTGATTTTTGACCAAAACTGGGACTCATTTGCTAGAAGTGGTGAATCGGTATAGTTAGGGTTTTCCAGAACTTTAAATTCTGAATATGCTCTTCTTAGTCTGCTCAATCTGCTTCTTTAGGTTTATGGATGAAAATATTTGTAAATCAACATGTAGGTGTTCTCCAATGTTCTCCAAGGCTTGACAACAACTTTGACAACTTCTATGTACTTAGAAAACTTTTTCCAACCTTGCTCTTCAATGTTTCTTCAATATAAACCTACAAATAACACACTAAAGAGAGGGGAAAATGTTGTTTTGTTAGTGGATAGGGGTTTTCCTTGGTCAAACCCTGTTTTGGTAATCAAACCTTGAAATAGAATAAAATAGGAATTGAGAATGATGAATGAACAAAATATGATGTTGTAACTCACCAATCTCTAACAATAAGATGTTGTAAACATGTATGAGATGACTCCAATGGATGCATATCTTGACTCTTTCTTGAATAGGATAGATCTTGAATGAAATACTAGCTTGAATCATGAAACCCTACATGATGCAGGAGGATCCCAGGTTGCAAGCAATCTTGCATCAACCAAAAATATTTGCATTCATGATTTCTTGCATTTCAATAGTTAACTATCAAGACCCAGTCTCAGTATTTCATATCACATTATACCACATTGTAACATCATAGCTCATAGAGAAGGATATATGATGTTCATTGCAACATATACATCATATATCTATAATTCAAGTGTTTTGGAGATCCCAGTACGAAGATATCGCCAACAAAATATCAACTATAATTGGACAAAGAGCATTCACAGACCAGTCTTGGATTTTCAAGTGTGTGGACCTATCCCGTGACTTGTGGAGCTCAAGAAACCATTTCATAAGGATGCAAATTCATTTAGGATCCTTCATTCCAATCTACAACATGTTTTTCCAAGGATCAAAGGAGAATCATATGTTTTGGACGACCTTCACATGTTTCATCAAATTTGGGGTTTGAGACCTCTTGATGCTGATGTAGACCTTGTTTGGAGTTGGGAATTGATATATATATATATATATATATATATAGAATTGTGTAGTTGCACTAGGTAACAGTGATAGAGTGATAGAGAAGTAGGAAGATATAGGAGATAAGGGCTTTGTCTTGCATTATATTTCTAGGCTTAACACCATATCATTTTGTAAATTGTAAGCTAGAAGGTAGGGCATGTTACTAGTGAATAATTGATGATTCTCTATATGCCCATGCAGGATTATTATTCCAATTCTTTGAGTTTCTATTGTGTTTACTCTTGCTGCAAGGTTGGACAATCCTATTCCTCAACCCTCCATCCTTGACTGCACCAAGTGGTATCAAAGTGAGTTGCAGGCCTTGGGAGAGGAGAACGAAGTTAAGCAAGGAATTCCATAAGATCTTTGTGTGGACATATCACCAACTTGAGGCAACTTGTGTTTGTCAATAGATTTCTGATTGTGAGGAAATTGCAACCCTATAGCTAGATCACCGACTTGAGGTAGTTGCACTAGATCTTAGGAATAGATGCCATCGAGGAGAATTCATACTACTGTTAATGTTGCTAGAAAGATGGATGAGATGATGGAAATGATGCGAACAATGAAAGTGAGATTGGATGCTATTGAAGAAGATAGAAGAAAATGATTAAACCCTAGACCTAATGATGAAAGTGATGATGATGTAGTTCAAGCTACAGACCTAACCAAAGAAACCACATAAGAGGAAGAATCAAATCAGATGAAGATGTTGGAGGCTATTTCAAAAATAGGAAAGTGTCCTAGAATGAAGATTTTGAACTATACCAGTAACCTAAATCCTAAAGAGTTGATTGATTGGATAAATGGCATTGAAGAATACTTTGAATATGAAGAAATTGAAGATCTAGTGAGAGTGATATTTTCAAAGACTAAACTTAAAGGACATGCTACAATATGGTGGAAGGAAGTTCAATTGGAGAGAAACAAAAATGGTAAAGAGAAGATCATGAAATGGGATCGAATGGTGACAAAATTGAAGAACCAGTTTATACCTACAGACTATGAGTTGGAGCTGTTGAAGAGATTACAAACCATGAGAGAGAAGGAAAATAATGTGAAATAATACACTAAGGAATTTCATAAGATCATCATCAGGACTGGACATAGTGAAGCAAGTAAGGAGAAAGTGGCAAGATATATCAATGGGCTGCGAATGAACATTCGGGAAGAGTTGAGTTTGGTAAGGATGAATTTGGTAGAGGAAGCATATCCATTTGCATTAAAGGTGGAGGAAAAGCTAAAAAAAGAAATGAACAAAGGCAAAGAGGAAGAAGAGGTAGATTTCAGAAAGGAAGGTCACATTACAGAGTAGAAAAATCATATGTGGAGCAAAACAAGGAAAACGATTCATACCAAAAGGAAGAGAGGGATTACAATTCATACCACAAAGGGAGAGATGACATAAATTATTACAACCACAATAGAGGAGGCTACAATTCTTACTCCAATGATGGATACTAGAGAGATGAGAAAGGATATGACAAAGAACTTTAAGAGGAACCTATTTTAAGGAGGAGGACATAGAGCATTCGAGTGTCACCAAGAAAGTAAGAAGATTGAAATTCATGAAAGAACCAAATATGTGGAGGAGGAACTAGTGGAATCACTAAGTTCTAGAGGGATTCATGAGAAGGGAGAATCATTATCCATGAGGAGAGCACTGATCCAAGAGAAGAGGTACCTAAGGAAGCACCATAGAGGAAATTTTTGTTGCAGACTAGATGCAAAGCAAGAGGAAAGTGTTACAAATTTATCATTGATAGTGGTAGCACAAATAACCTAGTTTCTAAGGAAATGGTGACAAAGTTGAATTTGGAAAGAAGAAAACATCCAAAGCCTTATAGGATATCATGGACTCAAGATGAGCACAAGATACTAGTAAGTGAGCAATGTTTAGTAAAATTTCGTATAGGGTCAAATTATGATGAAGTACTATGTGATATTATGCTAATGGATGTATGTCATATGTTATTGGGTAGACCTCAGTAGTATGATAAGAAAGCTATACATGATGGGAGAAGGAATACCTATACCATAACATCGAATGGAAAGAGAATCACCTTGACACCTTTGGAAGATGAACTTGAAAGTGAAGTATGTGGTATAGCTAGAATCAATTTGGTAGATGGAAGGAAATTTATGGATGGATTGAGAAATGAAAACATGTGTTTTTCTTTAATTCCAAGGAAGTGTGAGGCCCTAGATATAGAGAGAATCACCACAAGAGAAGAAGAATCACCAGAGAAGGAAGCCACTGAACTATTGATAGAGTACCAAGATATTGTATCAAAGAATGTGCCTGATGGATTACCACAAATCTAGAGTATTAGTCATCATATAGATATTATTCTAGGAGCTAGTTTTCCAAAAAAAACTGCATGCTAGATGACACCAGCAGATAACGTAGAGCTAAACAGACAGATAAAATAACTGTTGAAGAAAGAATTGATCAGAGAAAGTATGAGCCCATGTGCAGTATTCATTGTACTTGCACCTAAGAAAGATAGAGAATGGAGGATGTGTATAGATTCAAGAGCTATCAATAAGATCATAATGAAGTATAGATTCCCATTGCCTAGGATGGATGACATCATGGATAGTCTAAGTGAAGAAAAGTATTTCACCAAGATAGACCTAAAGAGTGGATACCATTAGATCGAGATCAAAGAGGGAGATGAATGGAATACTAATTTCAAGACAAATGAGGGACTATATGAGTGGTTGGTCATGCCATTTGGACTAACTAATATACCTAGTACATTTATGAGGCTGATGAATGAAGTCTTGAAGAAATTTTTGGGTAAGTTTTTCATTGTTTACCTAGATGATATTCTGATTTTCAGTAAGACTAAGGAAGAACATTTGGAGCACATTAGACAAGTATTTCAAAGGCTAAGGGAAGAGAAGTTGTTGATAAACATCAAGAAATATTGTTTCATGAAGGAAGAACAAGTATATTTGGGTTTTGTGATATATGTGGAAGGATTGAAGATGGACCCTGAGAAGGTTAGAGCAATAGTTGAATGGCCTACATTGGTGAACATTGGAGAGGTAAGATCATTTCATGAAATAACAAGTTTTTACCAGAAGTTCATCAAAAAATTTAGTAGTATTTGCACACCTATGACAAAGACAATGAGGGGTGACCAAAAGGAATTCAAGTGGATAATAGAAGCACATACAATTTTTGAGTTGTTAAAGCAAAAGGTGATAGAACAACCTATGTTAGCACTATTGGACTTTGATAAGGTATTTCAAGTAGATTGTGATGCTATTGGAAGTGCAATAGGAGTTGTGTTAAGTTAGGAAGGGAGACTAGTAGCCTACTTCAGTGAAAAATTGAATGATGCTAGTAGAAGATATTCAGTTTATGATTAGGAATTCTATGCAATAATACAAGTCTTGAAGAAGTGGAGACATTACTTGTTACCTAAGGAATTTGTTTTGTAAATGGATCATCAAGCTTTACAATATTTGAATAGTTAAGGGAAGTTAAACCAGAGACATATGAGATGGGTAGAATTCTTGCAAAGTTACACATTTGTATTGAAGCACTGGAGTGGAAAGTCAAACAAGTTTGCATATGCCTTAAGTAGGAGAAGAAGTTTGTTGACAAAGATGAGAATTGAGGTATTAGGTTTTGAAGAATTGAAGCATATGTATGAGGATGACATTGATTTTTCTAAGGTATTGAAGGATTGCAAGGAACCTATAGAGAAAGATACAAGAAAATGGTTGGATTACTTCATTCATGAAGACATCTTATTCAAGAACAACCAATTATGTATCCCTATAAGTTCAATGAGAGAGAATTTGATCAAGGAAAAGATTTTTGGAGGATTAGCAGGACATTTTGGGATTGATAAAACCATAACATTGGTGAGTGAGAACTATTTTTGGCAACAGTTGTATAAGGATGTTAGGAAATATGTTCAAAATTGTAGGATTTTTCAAGTTGCAAAAGGAAACAGCTAGAACACTGGAATGTATACACCATTAATAGTAACAAAGAGACCATGGGGAGACATTAGAATTGATTTTGTGTTGGGATTACCTAAGACATTGAGAGGATTTGACTCTATATTTGTGGTTGTGGATAGATTTTCTAAGATAGTGCATTTAATACCTTGTAAGAAAACTGGTGATGCAGTACATGTTGTAGACCTATTTTTTCAAGGAGATTGTGAGATTACATGGACTACCAAAGAGTATAGTATTAGACATAGACTCTAGATTCATTGGATATTTCTAGAAAACATTGTGGAAGAAGATGAAGACAGATTTGAAGTATAGTTTAGCATTTCACCCACAAACATATGGAAAAATAGAAGTGGTAAATAGGAGTTTGGGGAACTTGTTGAGGTGTTTGACTGAAGGAAAAGAAGGAAATTGGGACTTAATACTACCGCAAGCAGAATTTGCATACAATAATTCAATAAATCGGAGCACAAGGAAGACACCATTTGAAATTGTGACAGGACGGTAACCTAGAGGAGTAGTAGAATTAAGAGATATCAGTATAGAGAATAAAAGGAGTACAGAGGTAGAAGAATTTGTAGGATTCATGGAAAAAATGTGTAGACACGTAAAATGTACATGCACTTGATCCTAATCCACTAACATCACTTCATCCTGAATCATCCCTCTATCTAACCATTTAATCGAATAGCCTTATTTGATTAAAGTCATCATAATTCCCCTTTTAATTAAATAAATCCCTTGATTTAATTAAATCAGTCTCTGTGTAATTAGCTAGGTCATTTCATCTTCCTATCTTTATTTAATTAAATAATCCATATTATTTTATTAAATCTCTAAAATTCATCTAATTAAATTAAATAAATCAAACATTTATCTAATTTAATCTAACATCACCCCCTTTGGTTAAATAAATAAAAAATATTTATTTAACTAAGTCTAAATCATTCTCTTCTCATTTTGAGTTATTTAAATCCTAAAATCTAAGTCAAAATGGTCAAATCAACTAACATCATTTAAATTAATCAAATCATGATTAATGATAGTCTTAATCCATCAAATCTTCTAGATTTTGCAACTTGCACATGAAAATCAATTTAATTGATTTATAAATCATCTATTTTCATTCAAAAAAGGAATCCAAGATGGAATATTCCTCAAATTTGAAATCTCCCCCCAAAAGGACTTGTCCCTTCCAAAAAAGCATTTAAAATATCTTACATGTCCTTTTCTTGAGCCATGTGCATTTGTTTCACCTTTCAACTCATCCTTCAAGCCATATTTTGAATTTGAATCTCCCCCCTCTTTGCACATTCTTCAAAATGTGCTCATTCCTCAACCATTCACATGATGACATGTGGCTTCTTCTCATTTGTTGAAGATTAGTCCCACATTCATCCCTTTTTCCTCTTCTCTAATCAATCTCATCTATAAATGAAGAGCTCATCCTTCATTTGATCATCCACAATTGATGCAAAGTTATTATACTTAAATCCATAGCAACTTTCATCCATTTTCTCAAAGCATAGTTAGGATTTTTGCAGATTTTCAACATGGAGCTCCATTGAAGTCATCACCACAACCATAAATCCTTCATCAAACATCTTTATCACACCATTGGAGTTGGGAAAGGGCCAATTTTCACATCAAATTGGCACCAACTCCCTCAAGAGATTAAGAGTTTGCATGGTTTTAGAACAGGATTTGATATTCTTGCTTCAAATTTGTTGTGTTCTTAACTTCATTCCTCTTCTTTTACTTTCAAATGAATTTATTGAGGAATCATGTTTCTAACCATGCATTTGATCTAATATATTGATTGTTTTTTGTGTTTGTGCAGATTCGGAATCATAGGTTCACATATTGGCACTAGGAGGGGAAACTAGAAGATCAAATCACATTTTTTTAAAAAATTCTGTGCTTTTTTGTATTTTTATGTGTTTATAGGAAACAACACCGCTCACAGTCCAGCGGGGCCATATAGCACTGCTCACAATCTAGCGGGGCCATATAGAACCGCTCACAGTCCAACGGGGCTATACAGAACTACTCTGGAAACAAACTACATCGTTGGAATCAAACTGCACCACTCAAAACTTCAAACTACATCGTTGAATCTCCTGCATCACCATATAGCGCCGTTACAAAATCAAATAGAGCCGCCATCATAGACAAAACCGCTTGACTTTCTTGCTTTTTCATGCTAACTTAAAATGGCCATATCTTGGTCATTTTTTGGTCTTTTTCGAAGCTTTGTTTTTAAAATGGGGTAGAATTTCATAAGCTATCCAATGGTGTAGGTTATTATCAACTTTGATAGAGTTAAAATTTTCAAATTTTTACTTAATGTCAAATGATAATGAAACTTGGTCTAAATTTTAGGGTTTTTATGCTTAATCATCTATCTAACCCTCATATATTATTGTTTCTTGATTTCATTTGACATTTGGAGCTTGTATTATAGGTTTTAAAGGATCATGGAGAATGGAAGTAAAAAAAAAATCATTATCACATCATTGTATCAAGTGTTTTTGAACACTTTGGGGAGCAATTATAATCCCACTTCTAAGAATTTTACCACTTCAAGCTTTTAGGACTCAATAGATTTTAATTTGGTCTCTAAAAAGAACAAGACAAAGGAATTAAAAAGAACCTTAGGCCAATTTACTAGATTTTGTTTAAGGTTAGCAATTGAACAATCAAATCTCACAATTCCTTTGGTGCTTTTAAAATGAACTCACAATTGCTTTGAAAGGTTAAAATGAACATGTGCAACTTTTTGTGATTTCTTACTTAAACTAACTTCATCGAAAAAGGATGTATGCACTTCTCTCGTGCTTTATAGCGATCTTGAGAATTAAAAGGCCTTTTTTGTGATCTTAGGTTGAGATAAAGTAATCACCTCCACACTTCATTTTGGGAACTAAAATTGAACAAATCTTGCGAGTGTGAGTTAGGTATATCGTGTGTGTTCTCCCTTTGTTTCTAAATGAAGGTCGATTAAAATACAGATGTGCTTGCTTGCTATTGTTTACCTTTAGAGGGGCCTACCTAAGAGACACATCCAAAAGGAGAACTCGAAGGTGACTCCAACCGGTTTTTTATTCAGGCCGGTATATAAATGGATAAGACTAAACTATCAAGTCCTCATGGTATGTAAGCCTTAGCCGTACAGTGTCTTTCAGAATGGGGTACTACCGTAAAAAGTATAAGAGCCCCTAGTAGGATTGATTAAAGCCTTTAGTGGCTTTTTGGATGCTCGAAAGGTGCCATGTCCCCGATGTCTCATCACTAAGAACCTTGTTTGTAGTAGCCAACCAGTACATCCAATGAGTTTATCAAAGTGGTGCATTGGAGCTTAGATTCCAAGAAGTTACTTGCCATGTTCGATCTTGGTTAAAATATAGAGGTTAAGACTTGATTCTTAACATACCTTTATACTCTTTCCTTGGTTGCATGTAAAATCATCTCTTCTACTATGAAGGGCATGAGGCAAGCCCACCAAGAAAAACGTACCAATTGAGCTAGGATGTTATATTGCTTGTGATTCAAAACACTTTGCTTGTTCAAATTTTTTTGGAAACAAACACTTAACATCATCAAAATTTCAAACCCCTTAGTTAGAGAAAATACCTTTGACAAAACCCAAGAACTATTGCTTACCCTAGGGATCATGTTCTTAGAGTTTTCTAAGTAATTGGGTTGAAATCTTAATTTGCTTCTACCAAGGTCAACATTACGTATCCATTGCCTTGATTTCCTTGAATTCCACATAGCACTTTGTGGGATGAAAAGAAGTTAGGACATTGGACATTTAGTTTGAAAATCTAATCAAGAAAGTGTTTGTGGTAAAATAAATTCACTAATCAAGATGAAATCAATTGAACCCCACACATGTGCTTGCGTATCTTTTTTCTTATGGTCTTTTGAGAAAACATTGATCTTTTGGTTTGAAGGGAAAAGCATGTTCTTCAAAACCTTGGCCTTGTAAACAAGTCCTTCTTAGGATCATTTAGGATCAAAATCAAACACTTCATCCATTTCAAGAATTTATCATCCCATACCACAAGAAACTTTAGAGCTTTGGAAACATCATTATCTAGACTTGGGTACATCCTTAAACCAAATCAAAATCACCTTGTTTAATTAGGAGTATGGGAATGCATCCTTTCTCATACCTCTAGTTAAATTAGCACACCTTTGAACATGTTTATCCTAAAAATCACATCCAACATCTTAGGGTTTACAAGTTCATTATCCAATAAAAACCAATCAAAATCAAATCCTAAAGTCTAGCATTGATCCAAAGTTCCTAAGAAAAACAACACCCATATCATTCACCCCTTTCATCCTTCATATCATCATTGGTCCTAAACACCTTAGAGGTCACTTTTGCAACAAGGTCAAAACACAAGAGGAACACGGAATATAAACTTGATCCATACATCATGAGTAATCCAATTCAACCAAACTATCAAAGCCTTAGAATGCCAATTGATTTTCAAAACTCACATTTATACAATCCATACATGGGATCATTATCTCCTACAAACCTCAATGGTACAACAAATGTGATTCTACGAAATCTAAATATTGGAACACCTTTTCCAATGGTAGATTTAAATCCAAGTCCAAAATTACAAATCTATCAACCAAATACTCAATGCATGACTCTTCAACAAAACAACATTATCCCACCAAATCCATACATGCCAAATGAGAATATACCAAGTACAACTATACCAAACATGAAAATTTTGAATCCACACTTGGTAAAATTTTGGATAGATATGTTTGCAAATCACACGAATGTTGTTCAAAATCCATCACACCAATATGTCCCCCTCACCTTTCACAATGACTCATCATCATCATCATCATCATTTAATGCAACATCAAAAACCTCTCTCCCCATGACCTCACAAGGAGAAGGTGACCTATTTGGACCAGGGGGAATTTTTGATCAAACATCATCATTTCCCCAAGGGAGCATGCCACTCACTCTCCCACCACTCCCACCCTTTCCATTAACATCTGTATCACCTCTTGGTTTGGGGCTACCTTCGCTACCATCACTCATCCAAAACATACCCCCAACCATCAATCAAGGCATCATACCAAATCCTCCCCCCTTTCCATCGATATCACAACAACAGATGGAAACCATCCCCATAGCACAAGCAAACAACACATTGTCTATCATCCCTCAAAAAATGGTCTCTCAAGGACTAACCATATCGATCACACCATCCACCAACTAAATCCCAATCATCAATACGACAGTACCTCTTATCACCACAATAAGCACTATTCCAAAACCACCTCTGCCACCACCACCATGCAAACCAAACACATTATACCCATACAACATTGAGTTGCGAGCCACTCAACAGGTTGCTTATAAGAAGGTACTCCAATGAAACAAAAAATGACAAGCTACACAACTAGCTGCTCAACAAGCTGCACAAGCTACTCAAGTTGCCCAAGCCACACTACAAGCCCAACAAGCACAAGCCTAGGCTCAAGTGCAAGCGCAAGCTCAAGCCCAATACCAAGCTCAACAAGAAAATTTTGTTCAAAATCTCAACAAAATGTTAACGACTCCATGTATTGATCCAAGTCAACTATCACATGATCAAGACCTATCCATCAAAGAAAAAATGGAAGATGTTTCTACCTCATCTGAAGATCAAATCAAAATACATCAAGAGTCACTTTTTGATCATGATAATAATCCCTCAACAATATCCGACAATGATCTATTCCAAGGAGTGTTAACATTATTTGATCCTGTAATCAACAATCCATCGACCAATGATCATGTTGAAAATGTCTCTACATCACATAATAAGTTAGAGGACATTAAGGATATACATGAATCTGATCCAATGAGAACATGCCCCAGTGATGCAATAGACTACTCGATAAGGTAGGACAAACTGACCTTGAGGATGGGCAGTAGTACTAGGAGGGATCATGATATGAACACAGGACCAAGCTATGGTGCGGATGCGAGTGGATGAGTGATGGATGGAGACCTGAAAGCGATGGATGATGGAAGCGAAATGGATGGATGATGTATAACAAGCCGTAAAGGTTTGTGGTGGATGGAGAGTGCTTATTTACATAGGGCACTTGTTTGGTAGGTTTTCACCAAGGTACTTGCCCAAAGTGCCACCAAAGTGGTTTTCACTAGAGGACAATTTTTTCTCTTTACTATTTTTTGACCCTTTTTCTGATTTTTTTGGATTTTTGCTTTTTTGATTTTTTTTTGTTGTCACCAAGATGCCTGTTTTCGAGGTTTTCACCGAAGTGACCATTTTTTCAGGACATTTTCTATTTTTTTTTTAATTTTTTGGTTCTATACCTTGAAAGATTTAGGCATAAAACTTTTTGAGATGAGAGATATTTATGGGCTTTTTTAGAGGTTCCCCTTCGGGTGTTGATAACTTATATGACCCTGATTTGTAACTTGTTGTTATGATGAATGGTCCCAACCAATTAGATTCAAATTTTCCTTTGCTGCTTGGGTATGGGACATTCTTCTGATTTTCTTTTAAGACCAGTTCTCCAACTTGGAACATCCTACTTCTGATTTTCTTATTGTAGCTCCTTTTGAGTCTATTCTGATAGACTTGCAAATGATTCAAAGCATCTATACATCGCTCATCTAGTAGCTCCAGCTCATTTAGTCTTGATACCCGGTACTCTTCATCTATGATGAGGTTTTGCAGTGATATCCTGAGGGATGGGAGCTCAATCTCTCTGGGGAGTACTGCTTCTAATCCATAGACTTGGGAGAAGGGGGTGGCTCTAGTGGGTGTGCAGATGCTAGTTCGATAGGCCCAGAGGGTGGGATTAAGCTATAGATACAAGTCACAACCTGCATCATCGACTATCTTCTTGAGGATTTTTAGAATGGTTTTGTTTGTAGCTTCTACTTGGCCATTGCCTTGGGGATAGTATGGGGTGGAGAAGCGATGATGGATTTTGAATTTCTCGCATAGGTGATGAACCTCTTGATTCTTGAATGGTGTCCCATTATCTGAGATAATGGCTTGTGGAACACCATAGCAACAAATGAGATAGTTCAGGATGAACTTTGAAATATGCTTCCCAGTTATGTACGTCATGGGTATGGCTTCCACCCACTTAGTAAAGTACTCTGTTGTAGTTATGATGAATTTGTGGCCGTTAGATGAGGTGGGTGTGAATTTCCCAATGAGATTGAATCCCCACTACAAAAAGGGCCATGGAGTGATGATAGGATGAAGCTCTTGAGCTGAAGCATGGATGAGGTCCCCATGCTGCTAACATTGTAGACACCTTCTAGCATTGTCATGTGCTTCTCATTCCATTGTGGTCCAATAATACCCCATCCTCTGCAATTTCTTAGCTATGGTCATTCCACTCGAGTGTGAACAACAATTACCATTATGTACTTTAGTTAGAGTGGTCAATGCCTCCTCAGCGTTTAGGTAGCATAGTAGGGTTCCTTCTATGCTCCTACGATATAGGGTATCTCCTAGGATGACAAATATGGATTCCTTTTTGACAAAGGTTCGTTTTAGGTTTGATGGTAAGTTGACGGGTATGATTCCTATTCGAAGGTATGTATAAATGTCGTGGTACCAAGGATCACTAGGACTAATGATTTCACACATGAATTCTAATTTTGGTACCTCGAATGTGGGCATGAGAAGCTGCTCTATCAGGAATTCATATTTTGGAACATTGATGGGGATGTCTAATAGGGACCCAATTGTTGCCATGGCATCTGCTACTCTGTTGTTGGCTCTAGGTATCTACTCAAATGTAATTTCGATGAAGGATTCTTTGAGAGTCTCCACCAATTTCTTGTATGGAGTGAGATTTTTTTCCTTGGTCTAATATTCATCATTGACTTGATTTATGATCAATTGGGAGTCTCCTTACACTTTTAGAGCTATGATGTTCCACTGCATTGCTATCTTGAGACCTATGGTCAAAGCCTCGTATTTCGCAATGTTATTGGTGCAGGGAAATGCCAGTTTGTAGGACCTTGGTATGAAATCCCCTTGTGGTGTGATAAAGAAAACACCGGCTCCTGACCCATGCTGTGTGTATGAGCCATCAATGTATAGTTTCCAGTGGTCAGCTATGTTGAGATTGAAAATGGATTCATTTGGAAACTCCGAGACAAGAGGATTCTTGGAATAGATTGGTGCTTCTGCTAGTTGGTCTACAATGATTTGGCCCTTGATTGCTTTCCTCTCCACATATTCAATGTCATATTCTAATAGTATCATCACCCATTTTTCCATTCTTCCTGTGAGCATTGCATTTGATAGTAGATACTTGAGAGGATCAATTTTGGCAATGAGTTTTATTTTATGTGCCAACATGTAATGTTTGAATTTTTGTGATGCAAACACTATTGTGAGGCATGCTTTCTTGATGAATGAATAGTTTATCTCATGCCCAACCATTGTCCTACTGATGTAATAAATGGCCCTTTCTATTCCATTTTCGTCGTGTTGAGCCAAGAGAGCTCTAAGGGCTATTGTTGTTGCTGACACGTATAAGATAATTGGTTTCTTTGGGATGGGTGGCATTAAGACTGGTGGTGTTAGTAGATATTCTTTGATTTTGTTAAATGCCTCTTCACACTTGGCATCCCATTTGTATGCTACTCCCTTGTGGAGTAGGTGAGAATATGGGTTCTGTTTATCTGCCAATTGCGCTATAAATCTTTGAATGGATTGAAGTATGCCTTGGAGGCCTCTCAATTGTTTTAATTTCTTTGGTGCTTCCATTTCAAGGATTTCTTTCACTTTTGTTGGATCCACCCCGATACCCCTCATGGACACTATATATCCTAGAAATTTACCTAATTGTATGCCAAATATGCACTTCTTTGGGTTTAGTTTGAATTTGTACTCCTCCAGTGTGTCAAAGATGGCACTTAGGGTTGCTATGTGATCTTTTCTCTTTCTTGACTTAGCTAGAATGTTATCAACATAGTCGTCGACTGTTTTATGAATCATATCATGGAATATTAATGTCATGGACCTTTGATATGTTGCTCCTACATTCTTTAAGCTGAATGGCATCATATTCCAACAATAGGTCCCCCACAGATAAGTGAAAGCTGTCTTATGTTGGTCCTCCTTAGCTATCATGATCTGATTGTACCCTGAGAATCCATCCATTAGTGACAACATCTCATGTCTTGTCATGTCCACTATCATGTCGATGTTGGGAAGTAGGAAGTCATCTTTTGGACATGCTTTGTTCAAATCTGTAAAGTCTGTGCAGATTCTGATATTTCCGTCGGGTTTTGAAACAGGTACCAAGTTTGATACCCATTCTGGATAATCTATTGGTCGGATGAATCCTGCATCTAACAACTTTTTTAGCTCCATTTTGACTAATAAGGCGATCTGAGGATGCATTTTTCAAAGCTTTTGTCTAACAGGCTTTGCTTCTAGATGTGCTTCTAAGTGGTGGACTATGGTTTCTAGATCAAGGCCTGGCATGTCAGCATAACTCCATGCAATGTTTATCTATCTTTCTATTAGGAATGCCACTAGGAGCTCTTGCTCTTTTGATAGTAGTGATTCCGCATAGAATGTGATGTGCGGGGTTGCCTCTGTTCCTAAGTTGACAAGATTGCATTTTTTTGCCAAGACTGTTGACTTTTCCTAATGAATGGCTCTTAAAGGAAGATTGAATCCCCCATCCTTGGGCACCTCAGAGAGGTTTTCACCATTGGATGCATCCTTTCTTTTTACTTTTTTCTTGTCAGAGATTGCCATAGTGTGGTTTTCACTCAAGGACTTGGATATTATTCTTAATTTCTCACTTTTGTGATTGAGGGGTTCAATCGTTTCCCCATAATAGGCATGTGTGTCCAACTTCATTATAAACCCTGCTTTGTGATCTCCCTTTGGAATGTTATCCCGCAATCCCATGAATTCTGAGAGCGCCTCATCATTTTTGAATGTATCGATAACTAGTGGTCCTCGTTGGTTGTAGTTGATGAGTTGGGGATATACTAGGCAGATCTCATGATTTTGTTGGTCTGGTTCAAAGGATAGGGTACTAATCATGCAAAGAGTGGTATATTCAAATAGCCTAGGTAGATTGGTCATGGTATCCTCATCATCGCTACTATTATAAATGTTAGTTATAATGTTATGTATGTCTCTACCTGTGGATATTGGTAGTCGTAGTTTTGCTCCTATTGGCTGAGGAGGATTATTAACCGTTCTAACTGGAGGACTTCAGCCACGAATGGTTATACTCGGAGGGGTACATCCAAGACCAAGATTTGTTATCAGTCGCGTCTCCAAAATGATAGGTGTTATAAGCCCATTGTCATTTTGTCCCAATCTTTGATTTATGTCGTAGCCCACTACGAGCATCATTTGTAGACCCTTGCTTTTGTCATCCATTGGTAAATCAGCCATTGGTCTTTCATCTTGATAGAGCATATGAGATGGATCTACCTCAATAACTTCTCGTCCAAGATCACCCCAACTTGTGAAGGTGGGATAGTTTTCAAGAGGTGTTTGAGATGTGGAAGCCTCACTTATTGTAGGCGTCCCCTTGATCTAGGAGATTGTGGTAATTATCCTACCACAAAAGCATTATTAGGAAGCTTGTAGTTTCCACAACTATTATCCTAGATAATGAGCTTGATGTCAAAGATGGTGGGAATGGCGGGAGTGGCGGGTGTCTATCGTAGAAGTGGATGCGAGAGTGACAGGATCAATGTATGGTGTGGATGGGCCCTCATCATTTTTGGGTACTTGGGGGATTTTGTAATACTTTGCTTCAAGATTTTTGCAATAGGAGAAGGGTTCAGGATCTCCATGGATGGTAACTTGTTGTCCGTTATGTGTAAATTTCACATATTGGTGGAAAGTTGATGCTACTGCTTTCATCGCATGAATCCATGGGTGTCCTAGGAGGATGTTATATGGCAAGTCGAGGTCCAAGACCTGACAAGTGGTTTCCATGATGGTAGGCCCTACTTGAATAGGGAGTTTGATCATGCCCTGAGACACTCTTTCTTGATCATCATATGCTCTTATCGTGATACCCTTCCCTTTGTCAATGAAATCCTCTGATATTTTCAATTGCTTGATGAGGTTGAGAGAACAAATGTTCAAGCCCGCACCTCCATCCACCAAGACCCTTTTGATTTTGCTCTTACGTACTATGGCTTCCAAGTGAAGTGCACAATTTTGAGATTGTTGAGCAAGGAAATCCTGGTCAGAGAATGTAAGAAGATTAGGCATAATGATATTTCTGACCATAGCTTGGAATTGCTCTGCATCAAGGTTTGCGGGGACAGTGGATGAGGCCAACACTTCTTCAAGGATTTTCCTATGGGAAGATGATATTTTTATCAAATCCATGATGGAGATTTGCGCTGGCATTCTCTTGAGTTGATCTAGGACATTGTATCCATTAGGAACGGATCTAGATGTAAGGACTCTATTTGGTTGGGATGATCCTGCGATGGTTACTTTGCCACCTCTTGTGGTGACTCCACAATCTTTGGCATAGGCGGCCTTGATAGTAATGACCATGCAGTTTTCATCTAGGGAGGTGACGACTATTTCATACACATGATTTATGTTTGAGTGGGTGCCTTTCCCTTTGTCTTTGTTATTGTTATTCCTTTGTTGCCATGATTCAACATCAGATTCGTGTATATCTTAAGATCCTGATTTGCTGTAGTTTGTTCCATGTTTATGATTCTTTTATCAATGAGATCTTGGATGATGTTTTTCAATCTCATGCAATTGTTCATGGTATGGCCTTTAATTTTATGGAACTTGCAGAGTTGGTTCTTGTTATACCAAGGAGGTTTCACATCTGGTTCTTGGTAATTCTCAAATGTAGGAGCTTTGATGATTTTTTCATCTATCAAATTTTTCATTATGTCCTCAAGTGGTTCCCCCAAACTGGTGTATTTTCACTTGGGATAACTCTTGCATTGGGGTGGTCCTCTTTGGTCATTGAGGTTATTGATTGTTCGATTGTTGTTTGGTTGGTGTGTTATGTGATGATTTTTTTGGTGTTGTGGTTGGATTTGTGGTGCAGGTGTATGTTGGTGTGGAGCACTAATGACCACCTTAGCATTGATGACACCATCATTAGTAATGTTTTTGTTCCTTGCCCATGTGGGGGGTTTATCATTGTAGTTGGATGGTGGGCAGTTGTTTTGTTGTTCATGGTATGATGTTGATTCTGTGGGTTGAGTCACAAGGGCTCTTTCGATGCTAAGTTCCCTGGGGATCAACTGATCATATGTGGTGATGCCCTGAACCTTGAGATGAAATTCCAAGCGGCCTTCAAGGTTGGCTATGATGGTGCAAACTTGTTGTTCTTCTGGCATGGTCCACTTGCTTCGATTGGCCTTGGATCACCATCATTGTAGGAATGAGGCGAAAGATTAACCCTTTCCTTGTTTCAGAGCTGAGAGTTCTTCTAGACTAACATCCATTGCAATGTTACATGCGTAATTTTTAATGAATGCATCCATAATTTCTTGGAATGTTCTAATGCCTGAAGGTAAGTGAGAGAACCATTCCATAGCGTGTCCTACCAAGCTCCTAGGAAATAGTCACATTAGATAAGTATCGTCGTATGCAACTTCCATGCAATGTACCTGGAATTCCCTAATGTGGTCTTCAGGGTTTCCCATCCCTCGATATTTGTCAAATTTGGGGATTTCAAATCCCTTGGGGAATGGTTTCATCACTAAGCTCCTATCAAATGGATAGGGACACAAGTTTCTTGGTGTTTTCGTTGTTTGACCTGATTGAAGATCGAGCACTTGTTGCGAGAGCAACTTGCTTTGTGCCATCACATCATTTTGTGGATTAGGGGGTGGGATGAAAGTGTTTTGGGGTGTTTCAATCATGGGTTGGATGGGTGGGTTGGTCGATGTGTTGTTCGATGGTATCTGTATGTTCTATCGAGCTAGGTAGGCTTCCACCTACTTTTGTATGAACAATGCCTATTGTTGATCTTGTTGTTGCTGCACTAAGATTTGTGCTTGCTATTGTTCCAACAACACTTGTTGTTGTGGTTGTTGCTATTCCAACAACACTTGTTGTTGGGATGACAATTCGACTGCTTCTTGCTGCTCTTGATAATGCTTTATTGCTTGCTGATATGCTTGCAATTGCATTGCTTGTCATTGTGCAAGAAGTTGTGCTTGTGCTTGCACTTTCTATGCTTGATATTGGGCATTTGTTTGAACTTGAGCTTGTGCTTGCGTTGCTTGTGCTTGTGCTTGTGCTCCTTGTTGTTGTAATATAGCTTGTGCTTGAGCAACCTTTTGTGCTTGCAATGTTCACGTGGCTTGAGCGGCTTGTTGATGTTGTTGTTGCAATAACGCTTGGGATTGTTGCACTTGTAGTGTGGCTTGGGCTGCTTGGGTAGCTTGCACAGTTTGAGCAGCTTGTTGAGTAGCTAGTTGTAGGGCTTTTTATTTTTTCACTTGTTGGAATCCCCTTTGAAAAGTAGCTTGACATGCCGCATTGTATTGGTTTGATGTGGTGGAAGTTGGTGGTGGTGGGGGTGGTGGTGGATTCAAAATGGTGTTTGTGGTGGGTGATGATGTCGTGTTGATGTTTTGAGTGTTGGATGGTGATATTGATGTGGTGGTTGGTCCTTGGGAGGCTATGCTTTGCGATGTGAGGGGGGTGTTTGATGTTGTTGCAATTTCTTGTACGTTTTTCATTTGTTGTTGTGATATCGATGACAAATTTTGAGCATTTGGCATAATGCTTTGATTGATATCTGGGATGTTGGTTTGGTTGATGGTTGGTATGGGGGGGAGCCCTAAACCAAGGAGTGGTGTGGATGATAATAGAAATGGTGGAAGAGGTGGAAATGTGAGGGGTGTGAGCTCTTGCAAGAATGTTGTGGTGTCAAATATGCCCCCCAGTCCAAACATATCTCCCTCCTCTTGTGAGTTTGTGAGGAGAGGATTCTGAGGTGTCGCGTGAAAAAATGATGATGATGGATCATGATGGAAAGTAAGAGGAACATTCTTGTGTAATGGGTTTTCGAGTATGTTTTTTTCCAATATGGTGTTTGCATCCAAGTTTTGATAATTAACAAGGGGGTGTGTTTTAACAGCATTAGAAAATGTGTTTCCCTTGTTAACATTAGGTTGGGTTGGAGCAAACGATGTCGTGATTTGCGGAATGTTTTGCGTGATGTTTTGAGATGGCAGTGTAGATGAGATGGGAATGGTGGATGAGATTGGAGGAAAAGATGTATCCACTATAGTACTCACATCGAAATACAAAGGTAACTTGGCCCCTTGTTTAGCTAGCTCAAGCATGTACAATGAAAGGTTAAGCCTCATTATGAGGTTGATGATTTTATGGTTCTTCAAATTTTGGAGCATTTCAGTCATTTCTTCGTGAGACATTCTAAAGGTAAGGTCCTCTCCTTGGTTTTCTTCTTGAGGATTTTGTGATGATGAGATGGCCAAAGGATTGCTTGATTCGGTAGGATTCATTTCTACGTTTTTTTGGCTAAGAATGCTT
>VDFB02374205.1:0-40633 GCA_007258455.2 Sequoia sempervirens
TGCTAGTATGCTTGTTGTTGGGCTACTTTTTGTTGTTTGAGGTATTGTGCATGTGCTGATGCTTGTACTTGTTCCTATGCTTGTCGAGCTTGGTATTGGGCTCGAGCTTGCGCTTGTTCCTAAGCCTGGGCTTGTGTTTGTTGGGAACCTTGTGCAATCTATACAGCTTGTGCAGCCTATGTGGCTTGAACAGCTTGGCCGGCTTGAGTGGCTTGAGTGGCTTGAGCGGCTTGTGTTGCTTGAGCAGCTTGTTGTGCAACTAATTATGTTTGCGCTTGTTGAGCAGTTAGTTGTGCAGCTTGTCAATTTTGGATTTGTTGGAGTGTCTTTTGATAGGCAGCTTGTTGAGTTGCTTGTAACATGATGCTATATTGGTTTGATATGTTTGTGTTTGGTGGTGGTGGTGGTGGTGGAGGTGGTGGAAGATTCAGAATGGTGTTTGTTGTTGTGGTGATGAGAGGCACCGTTGTATTGATGATTGGGATTTGGGTGGTGGATGGTGTGATCGATATGCTTGGTCCTTGAGAGACCATGTTTTGAGATATTTGGGGGATAGTTGATGATGTGGTGGTGGCTTGCATTACTAGGATGGTTGCTATCTGTTGTTGAGATATTGATGGCAAGATGGGAGGATTTGGTATGATGTTTTGATTGATGATCGGGGGGTTTCCTTGATTGAGTGGTGGTAACGGAGGTAATCCCAAACCAAGAGGTGATGTTGATGTTGGCAGCAAGGGTTGAAGTGGTGCAAAAGTGATTGGAATAATCCCTTGATGAAATGATGAAGATGAAGGGTCAAATATGCTCCCTGGTCCAAATAAGTTACCTTCTCCTTGCGAGGTCATGGGGAGAGAGGTTTGAGGTGTTGCATGAAATGATGATGGGTCATTAGGATCATGAAAGGTGAGGGGGACATATGGGTGTAACATATTTTGGGGGACAGGTTGCCCCAAGATAGTGTTTGTGTCCAAATATTGATTATTCACAAGGGGGTGTGTTTGCAGTGCATTGAGAAATGTGCTCCCCTTGTTAACGATGGGTTGAGTTGGAGCAATGGATGATGTAATTTGCGGAATGATTTGAGTGATGTTTTGGATTGGGGGTGTGGTTGATATTGGGGTCATGATCCCAAGAGGTGGTTCCACAATGGTGCTTACGTCATAATCGAAAGGGAGTTTAGCCCCTTGTTTTGCTAATTCAAGCATATATTGTGAGGGATGGAGCTTCATCATGATATTGACATTTCTATGATTCTCAAGATTTTGGACCATTTCAATGATCTCATCTTGTGTCATTCTGAAGGAATTATTGGTGATGTTCTCTACTTGACCTTCCTCTTGAGGATTTTGTGATGATGAAGGAAGATTAGTTAGGGGATTGCTTGATCCAACAGGATTCATTTCGGAAATGGTTTGACTTAGGTCACTTGAAGTCGATGTTTCTTTGTTTCCCTCCATGTTCTTATTGTGTTGTGATCTAGTTTGCACCATAAAATAAGGATCAATTTTCAAGAATGTGGGAGATGAATATCTAATTCTTTAGATTGATCTAACTTTAAGTACAAAAGAGAAAATTTAGGATGATCTAAGGATCAAAGGTGTGATGATGAAATGTGTGAAAGATGAATGATATGGATGATTGAACTCTTGGAAGATCTTGAGGAGAATGCTAGACTTTTGGGACTTTTTGGATTCTTGGATTTTTTTTATTCTTGTATTTTGATTCTTGACCTTGATTAGGTTTTGGATTGTTTTGATTTTGGACAATGAACAAATAGATCCCAAGATGTTGGATGTTATTTATGGGATAGACTTGCTCACAAGATGATAATTTGACTAAGTGTAGGGAGAAGGATGCATCTACCCACACCTAACCAAACAAGATGATTTGATGATAATTCAACTAAGCATATGGAGAAGGATGCATCTACATATACCTAGCTAAACAAAATGATTTTGATGTTTAATTCAACTAAGCATATGGAGAAGGATGCATCTACATATACCTAAACAAAATCATTTTGATGTTTAATTCAACTAAGCATATGGAGAAGAATGCATCTACATATACCTAGCTAAACAAAATGATTTTGATGTTTTGATTCAAGTATTTTGATTTGTTTCAAGGATTTTTGATTCATGGATTTTCCAAAAAGTCTAGCATGAAGGATGATTTCAATATTTTCAAGAGTTGATGGTAGGATGATTTTGGTTGATGTTTGAAAGATGGATGAAGGTTTTGATTTGATCCTATGTGTACCTAAAAAAGACTCTTGTTTACAACACCTCGGTTTTGAAGAACACACTTTACTCTAAACAAGATGCTCAAATTCCCGAAAAAGATTTGGATTTTGACAACAATAAAATGAGTACAAATTGGGATTGTTTCTTGAAGCTCTTCTGTAAAAGTTGAAAAGCAATCTTTGTCTGAATTCATAGAGCATTGAGAGACGCTTTTGATGATCTTTTGGACTAAGAGCTTTTGACTTTGGTTTCTGGATTTTGATCTTGTGTGAAATCATTTGACACACATGTGTGGGGTTCAATTGTTCTTAGCTTTTCTTAGTGACTTCTTTTTACCACAAACAATTTTTTATTAGGTTTCTTCAAACTAAATGTCTAATGTCATAACTTCTTATCATCCCACAAAGTGTATTATGTGGAAATCAAGGAAATTAAGGAAAAAGTTTCCTTTTGTTGAATTTAGTAAGCAAATTTGAGATATAAATTCAAATGTTTAGAAACCTCTAAGGATAGAATCCCTAGGGCAAGAAATAACACATGAATTTTGTCAAAGATATTTGCTTCCTAATGGGTTTGAAGTTTGATAATAATATTGAATGTTTGTTTTCCCAATGTTTACAGACAAGCAAAATGTTTCATTTCCAAGAACAAGCACAACCTTATGGATATGAAAGATTGTATTTGTTGAATCCCCACTTGGACAAGTCCAGCTACGCCTACTTTTAGCAAATGGTTAGATGCTTGACCCCACTGGCTCCCCTCCACAGCACTCACTTATATAGGGCAGCCAAGCATCAGTACCCATTAAACTCCCATGGCATACTTTCCATCTCTACTAAAAGCCATAAAAGTGTGGGGCAGCTTCAGAACGACCATTCTTGCACCAACAAATAGATCAAATATTTTGGCCTTTTCTACACAAGGGTTTTAATGTGAGCATTCCATTCGTGGGGGACCATCCATGTGGCGAGAGACCATTGCTTCACTTCTCGTCAAAATAATCCTCATGATACTTGCATTTCTTCAAGTACCCACACTTATATCTTGAGTGGAAGTCACTTGGCTTTAGCGTGTTCCTGATTGGGTCGTTCCCTTGGGAGATTACTTTTTCCCACAAGGCAAGCCCTTTAAGATAAAAAAAATCAAGCAAACATATCCGTAGTTCGATCGATCTTTTTTGAGAAACAAAGAGAGAACACACACAATATGTTCCACTCACACTCGCATGTTTTGTTCAAATTTTTTTAATCCCAAATGAAATGTGGAGGCAATCGCTTTACCCAACTTAAGATCGCCAAATCCTTTAAATGATTCTCAAGATCGTCCTGAGGCACGAGAGAAGCACATATGTCTTTTTGATGGTATTATTTTAGGTAAGTGATTACAAGAAAAAGAAGCACATGTTCATTTTATCCTTTCAAAGCAAGAGTGACTTCTTTTTAAGCACCAAAGGAAGTGTGATATTTTGATTGTTCAATTGTTAACCTTAAACAAAATCTAGTAGATTTTCCTAAAGTTCTTTTTAAACCCTTTGTAGCAAAATGAAAGCTTTTGTAGTGTTCCTTTTAGTGCCCAAAAGAAAATAGAGTGTCCTAAGCACATGAAAGGTAACAAATCCTTAGAAGGAATATTATAAGTTCTCCCAAAGTGTTAAAAAAAACATGAAAGTTTTCAAAAATACTTGATGTAATGAGATGATGATGTCATTATGAACCTTCAACTTTGTTTCTCCCCTTCACCTTTGATTAAGCCAACCTGAAAAAACTAGTTAGAATTGCAAAACAGATATTAGAAAATTAGTGATTAGCCCAAAACAACCAAAATAGAAAAAGCACATATCAAATTTAACTGATTTTAAGCTTTTTACTCTACTCCAATGGTGCAACCCGCATATGCGGCGTTATTTGAAGAAATCAAGGGCATTGTATAGCGTCGTTGGGTCTGCAAATAGCACTCTTGAGTAGGAAAGAGAGCATGATGGTGGCGTAGTTTTTCTCAGTGGCGCAATTTGAAGTTTGAAAATTCCAGCGCCCAAGAATTGAACCAGTGTCGCGGTTTGAAATTTTGAATTTCTGGGCGAGAAGGTTATAGTGGCAGAGTTTGGAGTTTGTAGTGTCATTGTATGGCACCACTGGACTGATAGCAGTACTGTATGGCATCACTGGACTAATAGCGGTGTAGTTCCCTATAGACACCAAAAAATAGAGAAAAACACTAAATTTTGTGAAAAAAACATGATTGGAACTTGATATTTTCCCTCCTTCTAGCGCCAAAATGTAGAACCCCAATCCTATACCTACACAAACATAAGAAATAAACACACTATTAGATCAAATGCAAGTGAGAATCAAGATTCCCCATGAAATTCATTTGCAAAACTCAAATAGGAAAGAAAATGAACCAAGAAAGCAATGAAATCCTATTTTAAGATGCAAACTCTCAATCCCATGGGGGAGTTGGTGCCAATTTCATGTGGAAATTGGCCCTTTCCCAACTCCTATTCAAGCTTGTGATGATTTGATGAAGGTGATCCACTTGATGATTGATTCAATTGAGCTTCATGAAGAAATCTGCAATAACCTAGCTATAAACTTGATAAAATGGATGAAAATGGATATGCTTGAGGATGAAATTGAGTATAGTAATCTTGCTCAAATTGTGGATGATCAAAATACAAAGGAAGGCCTTCTATTTATAGAAAGACAAGATGGAGTAATGAGCAAAATGAAGTAATGTGGGATCATTCAACATCCAATGGGCAAGTGCCACTTGTCAAGATTTTGAATGGAAGAAGCTTGAGCACACTTTGATAAATGTGCACAATAAATGAAATTAGGTGGATTTTGAAAATTATGAAATGACATGTTAGAGGGAAAAATAATGAATTAAATGCCACTTGGATCAATGCACAAGGACATGTAAGAGGGAATGAATGTCATGTTGGAAGGACAAATCCACTTGGAAGGATTTTCAAACTTGAAGGAATATTCCCCTAAAGATGCCAAGTTGAGAGAAAAATGGAGATTTAATAAATTAATTAAATGTATTTTCATGTGCAAGTGGCAAAATCTAGAGGATGGGACATGGATTAAAGTTAGCATTAATCGGGATTTGATTAATTAAGATGATGTTAGGTGATTTGACAATTTTGACTTAGATTTTAGGATTTAAATATATCAAAGTTGAGAGGAAAATGATTTAGACTTAGTTAAATAAATATTTTGATTTATTTAACTAAAGGGGATGGTGTTAGATTAAATCAAATAAGGTTTAATTTATTTAATTTAATAAGATGACTTTAGAGATTTAATCAAATAAAATGAATTATTTAATTAAATAGAGATCATAGGATTAATTAAATAACATTGATTTATTTAATTAATGAGAGAGAATGACTTAATCAAATAAATTATTATTTATTTAATTAAGGTATGAAGAGTGATGACAAGCTAAAGAGATGATTTAGGTTGAAAGGATGTTAGTAATCAGGATCAAGTGTGTCAATATATTTTCCATGTCTACACTTGGGATCACATACCATTTAATTCACACTTTCATTATTGTCATAGCCATATGTCAAATCCATTAGCTTGGATAAAACATGTTATCCCATCATGATTTAGTCCTTGGAAATCAAATGGGATCCCCATTCCATAACAAGTTACCCTCATCCTTCACCTATCTATTTTTTATTGCACTAGTCCATTCATCCAATCATAATGTTTCATGCCTTGCTAGACACTAGGGGAAAGTGAATACATATTACTTGGAAATAAATCCTTATATATGTATTTTACCTCAATGGGTGATCTAGACATCTTCTAAAAAATCAAAACAGTTCAAAAATCCAAAAAAATCAAAACATTTCAAAAATCCAAAACATACAAATACTCCTCAAAAATCCAAAAACATTCAAATAATCCTTAAAAAATACAAAAACATTTAAATAATGCTTCAAAAATCCAAAACATCCAAATAATCCTCGAAAAATCCAAAAAAATCAAAACATTTCAAAAATCCAATAAAATCAAAACATGTCAAAAATCCAAAAAAAAAAATCCAAAATCCAAAAACATCCAAATAATCCTCGAAAAATCCAAAAAATTAAAATATTTCAAAAGTCCAAAAATGTCAAAAACAGTGTCTGTCAGTCCACGTGGTTGAACTACATTGCCTCTGCAACTTCACGTAGGCAAGGTTGTTATCGATAAGCCCCCAAGGCTTAGGTAAGTCCCTTAGGTTTTGTCATAACAAATAGTCTTTCCATCGGTCTGTATTCTATAATAGACTATCCATGGTCAAGGTTAGCCGAACTACATTGCCTCTGCAACTTCACATAGGCAAGGCCATCATTGATGAGCCCTCGAGGCTTCAGTTTATCCATTAGGATTTTTCCATCATTATCCATATTTCACAATAAGTTGTCCCTTGCGAAGTTCAACACCTTTGATTAGACACAAAGAAAATATCCTATAGAGAACTGAGCTTAGCAAATCATGAAACAACAAATGAACTATCCAACTAGTCTTCAATCCTAACTAATCAATTGCCTAATCAAACATTAATAATCATTATCAAATATCAATTGTTTTATATAGGTTGGTGCGTCCTCGAAACCAGACTCAATGTCTTATATGAGGTGTACCATTCCTAAAACCAAACGGGATCCTATCAATTGTATTATACAAGATGTTGCATCATTGAAACTAGACTCAATGTCTTATACGACATGCTTCATTTCCTGAAACCAAGTGTTATCATTATCTAGAATCATATCATATAAACATTCATTGGAAAGAAGATCTAAATGGTTGTTGACTCTATTGGTCCAGTTTGTCTTATCTTTTTATTGATTTATCTTTGGTCATGCTACTATGCGCCTTGAGGAAGTCCACAAGTGATGAGAGGAGCGATGATGGATCATGACCTTTTTTCTCTTTGATTTCTATTTGTGGTTTTTCTTGGCAATATGACTAGGGAAACTAAGTTTTGTGTGTGTGATTGGGGTTCCATTTGGCACAATCAAAACATCCTATGCGAGTGAAAGGTCATCTAACACTTTCTTGTATCAAGATTAATATGCTTTGTGGTTTCTTCCTCACATATTCTGACAAGGTTCTATAGTTACTAGTCTATTTCATGACACTCCTTGTTTTTCGTGTGTCTATTTTGCAAGGGATAGTATATCACGCCTTGGTTTATGTCATACCTTGGTGTTCTTTATCCATTTCCATAATAAAAGCTCAATGATGATAATTGTGCAATAAAATAAAAGCTCAACATCTATCAGCAAGATCTCATCCCTTTTCATCTCATCTAACTATTCTTCACTTCTTATTAACATTTTCTTCCAGCTAATATTTCTTCCATCGGTCCTTGCATTCATGCCTATACAATTGACCTGTTGGTAAATTTGCCAAGTTTTTTGGAATTTTTTGAAAAATTGTCAAATTTCCCTAGGGGACATCATCTTATCCCGCATTAATCGGGGCATGCTAGGGCATATTAGGGCAAGTCCTAAACCAATTTTTTCTAATTATTCTTTGACGCAATGCTCAAAATCATATTGTATCAAAGAGGGACAAAATGTAGACACTAAAAAATGCCCTAAGCCTACAAGCAACATTTTCTCAATAATTTGTCTTTTTTTCTGTATAATTAAATTATTTCCTAAGGTCATATTCTTCTATTAATTAAATAATTCTTAATTATTTAATTAATTCACTTTATTTTATTCATCTTTTGATTAATTTAAATAAATGTCAATTTATTTAAATTATGTCACTAATTATCTCTTTTCATCTATAATTAAATAAATTCTTACTTATTTGATTATTCATTTTCATTTTTCCCTCTCTCTTTTATAACTAAATAATTATTTAATTATTCACTATCTCTGTTCTTCTATAATTAAATAAATCTTATTTATTTAATTAATTATCATTTACCTTCCTCTATAATTAAATAAGTGTTTCTAATTATTTAATTATTTATCATTTCCCTCCATCCCATTATTAAATAATCATTTTTAATTATTTAATATTTCATCTCCCTCTTTTCTTCTATAATTAAATAATTATTTTTAATTATTTAATTATTCATTTTTTCTCTCTTAAATTAAATAATTGTTGTAATTATTTAATTTATTCTTATCCAATCCCTATCTCATTCCAATTTCTTAGATTGCAGCCCCTTCTTCCCATCCTTATCTCTTTTCTTCTCAATTAATCCCATATGTTGATCATCATACATCATCATTCAATCCTCACCTTTCGTTTGAATTGGGATTTCTATAAAAGCAAGCCATCGCGTTCATTTTAAGGTTAACCACAATCTTCAACATTTTGCTTTCAATCATTCATCTTGAGGAACCACAATCTTCAATATTTTGCTATCACTCATATCATTCATCTTGAAGAACCACAATCTTTTAGATTTTGCTATCTTACATCTACATTGAGCTTATTGCAAATCTTGCATACTACATATCTGAGAGCAAACAAAGAAAAATAGAGAAAAGAAATCAAGGAGAATCCACTATCGCATAGGAATTGAGGTTTATTGCATTATTATTGTGATTTCTATTGTCATTTGTGTTTCATTGTTAGATTAGGGTTGTTATGACTTGAATTTAGATAGTTTTGTGGTTGCTATCATTGATTCATGCCTTTCCCCTGAATTTCCCCTATCTACACTTAGTTTTAAGTGGTTTTGGTAGAGTTGCATAATATTCTACTAATTCTAGAATATTATGAGATGTTGTATGGATATTGTGGAGTGTTGTTATGTGGTCTGTGAAGTTGTCTTTGGACCTAGTTAAGCATGAACTTAATTATTAAGGGTGTTAATATAGGTTTGGTCAACCTGGCATGTTAGTGCTAATTGCAAAAGTGTGTTATTTGTGGAAGCTTTGCAAAGCATGTTAGTGTACTTTTGGGTCCTAGTTAACTCATGGTGTGGTCATCCTTCACTTCTTTCCACTATGGAAGAGTTTGGTGTTGACCTATTTTGTAATTGCACATTTGAGGTGCATAGCCGACCTTGGAGAATCTTTTCAAGGTTATGGGTGGTATATAAGCAAGGTAAATCATTGGAGATGAGTGTGGATCTATAGTAGTTGTGTGAAAGATGTGAATTTGATTAAGTGCGGTGATCTGAGTGCGATCTCAATTCCTATGACTCTGAAGCAGTGACCAAAAGGGTCTACATTTGTAGTGTACCTAAAGTTACTGAAGGCAGTGAGCTAGAGGTTGTGAATGGTTTAGAGTTGTTGTGGTAGATCTTCATGTTGCTCTAAAATGGATTTCTCTTTATAACAATTCCTTTCTTTC
Source organism: Sequoia sempervirens (assembly GCA_007258455.2). Lineage (NCBI taxonomy): Eukaryota > Viridiplantae > Streptophyta > Pinopsida > Cupressales > Cupressaceae > Sequoia > Sequoia sempervirens. Next base: position 9,575 of record VDFB02374205.1, read on the forward strand.
TTCCTTCTAATCTAGCAGTGAGCCATTGGAAATGAGCCCTTCTTTCTTTTGGGCAGTGACCCCTCTAGTAGTGAGCCTATTGTATTTGGTGTTACAATTCATTTATATAGTGATTTAATCCTCACCATGGTTTTTCCCTTCTTTGGTTTTCCACGTAAATGTGGTGTTCTATTGTGCATGGTGTTTTGATGTGTTAATGTTTCACTTTTTTACTTTCATGCTAAATCTAATTAAGGGTTTAAGGGCTAATACATATTAGAATGTTAATAAGGGTTTTGATGTTTTAATGTACAACTAATTCACCTCCCTCTTATTTTTCCTATGCATATAACAATTGGTATCAAAGTAAGGTTCCTTGAAAGAAGCTTGACTTCTTTAGGTAGATCTGAATGGCACATAGGAAGGAGGCTCCCTTGTTTGATGGGATGAATTATACATTTTAAACCATGATGGAAGGTTTCCTTGTTTCCCTGGGGTTTGGAGTTTGGAAGTCGATTGAAGATGGATATACCATGCCCACTAGTGGTTTGACAACTGATGATGAGATCAAGGCATATGAGAACAATGGAAAAGCAAGGAATGCTATTTTGAGTGGTCTTGTTGATTAAGAACTTGTGAAGGTTATGGGCTACAAATCTAGTAAAGAAATCTAGAAGAAGCTGGAAAGTATCTATGAAGGAGATGATAAGGCCAAGCAAGCAAAGATGGACAATTTGAATACTAATTTTGAAACCCTAAGGATGTCAGAAGATGAAGATATTGCAAGCTACATGCATAGAGTGGATGAAGTTGTCAATTCCATCAATGGCCTTGGTGGAAAATTGGAAGAAGATGAGGTGGTAAAGAAGAAAAGAGACTACTTTTAAAGCTAGAAAAATAGAGACGGATGATGGATTAGATTCAGATGATCTTGATAAGATAGAAGCAATTTTTAATAGGATATTGAAAAAAGGACTAGAAAGTACAGAGTAAATTGCTCCAGAAACAGGTTGACCACAACATCAAAGAAACTATGGTGACTAATTTTAATGCTAGAGAGGAGAAAAATCACTAGATAATTGATAGAATATGCTCAAATCATATGATATATGATAAGAGATGGTGGTTGTGAAATCAAAAATGGAAGATCTGGAACTCTGGTTGTTGCAGGAACAAGGACAAATGGGAAATTTTATCAGCTCAAGGATGCTAATGGTAAGTGTTTTATGACTCAAATCAATGAAATTTGGCTATAGCATAGAAGAATGTGTCACATCAATTTTGATATCCTATTGAGAATCAACTCTACTCAAGTTGTGAGAGATCTACCAAGAATTACAAAGCCTATCAATGTAATTTGTAAGGAATGTCAGGTTGGGAAGCAAACAAGAAATAGGTTCGATATCAAAGAATATTCTACTACAAGACCTTTAGAATTGGTGCATATAGACATATGTGGACCTACAAGAACAAGAAGCTTTCAAAGTGACAGGTTTTTCATGTTGTTAATTGATGATTACTCTAGAATGACTTGGGTAACTTTTCTTAAAGAAAAACCAAAATATCTAGAAAAGTTTAAAGCATTTAAAGCTATGGTTGAAAATGAAATGGATATGAAAATCAAGTGCTTAAGGTCTGACAGAGGTGGATAATTCACCTCCAATGAGTTTAAGAATTTTTGTGAAGATCATGGACTAAAGAGACATTTATCAGCTCCTAGAACTCCTCAATGGAATGGAGTGGTGGAGAGAAAAAATAAGATAGTTCAAGAAGCAACAAGGACAATGATAAATAAAGCAAGTCTATCAAATGTCTATTGGAGAGAAACTATTCACACTATAGTATACATACTCAACAAAGTACAAGCAAGAGTAAACATCTCAAAGACTCCCTATGAACTATGGTATGGAAGAACTCCTATCAAATATTTCAATGTTTGGAAGCAAATGTTATATCGGGAGAGATGAAGAAAACTTGGGAAAGTTTAATGCAAGGTAAAATGAAGGAATATTCCTTGGATATTCTACAAGAAAAAAGGTTTATCAATGCTACAACAAGAGGCTAAAGAAGATATTTGAAAGTGCAAGTGTCAAAGTAGATGAAGAACCACATAAAAGCTCAATATTGATAGAAAGATATGAATCTAATGAGACATCTTGCAAAGAAGAATAAAAAGAAGAAGAGAAGGAAAGGAGATGCATGTTGAAGATGAAGATGCTCTAGAAAGGATTCCTAAGACTCCTAAGTATGTGCAGAAGAATCATTATGAAGATCAAATCATTGGTGATAAGAGCAGAGGTGTGTTGACAAGAAGAAAAGCTAATGACAGAAGAACATGTAAATTTTTTTCTACTTTCCAAAGTAGAACCCAAGACAATGATTGAGGCATGTAAGGATGAGAATTGGACCAAAGCTATGAAAGAAGAATTGATGCAGATTGAGAAGAATCAGACTTGAGAATTAATCCCAAGACCAACAAAAAAAATGTAATAGGAACTAAATGGTTATTTTGGAACAAGTTGAATGAGAATGGAGAAGTTGCTAGAAATAAGGCTATACTTGTGTGTAAGGGCTACTCACAAGTGGAAGGAATAGATTTTGAGGAGACATTTGATCTAGTGGCAATAATGGAGGCCATTAGGATTTTTTTGGCCTTTGCAGCACGTAAGGACTTCAAGGTTTATTATATGGATGTGAAATATGCATTCTTGAATGGTGAGTTTGAAGAATAGGTATAAATTGAACAACCGAAAGGATTTTAGTTATCAAATAATCCTAATATGTTATGTAGGTTGAAGAAGACATTTTATGGACTCAAGAAGGCTCCTAGAGCTTGGTATGCAAGATTGGATAGGTACTTGTAGTAGGGATTCAATTAAGGTACCGCAAATAGCAATCTTTACTTTAAAGTTGAGAAGGAACAAATCTTGATTGTGGTTGTGTATGTTGATGATATAATATTTGGAGGAAATTAGGCAGTGTGCAAGAAGTTTTCAAAAGAAATGCAAAATGAATTTAAGATGTTAATGTTTGGGGAGATGAATTTCTTCCTTGGGCTACAAATCAGTCAAACAGAAAAAAGAATATTCATTTCAGAATCAAAATATGTTAAGGAAATACTAAAGAAGTTTGGAATGGAAGACTCTAAATCAGTATGTACTCCTATGGTTATTGGTTGCAAGTTGAGCAATAATTATGAAACTCCTAAGCCTAATAAGAGAAAGTACATATCAATAATTGGTGGACTACTATATCTAACTGCTACTAGAATGGATATCATGTGTGCAATTTGTCTTATGGCCAAATTTCAAGAAGATCATAGAGAATCACATCTGGTAGCAATAAAGAAGATATTCAAATATTTGCAGGGCACTCTAGACTATGGTCTATGGTATCCAAAGGATACTATTTTCTCTTTAAGTGCCTATACAAATGCAAATTTGGCAGGTTGTGTGGATGATAAAAAAAGTACAAGTGGAGATGCTTTCTTTCTTGGAAATAGGTTGGTTTCTTGGCTAAGAAAAAAGTAGGATTCAGTATCTTTATCTACTACAGAGGCAGAGTATATTGTTGCAGTATCTTGCTACACACAGGTGTTGTGGATGAAGTAGACATTAAACGATATCATAATATCATATAATGAACCTATTTTTATATTGTGTGATAACACAAGTGCTATCAATATATCAAAGAATTTGGTGATCCATTTAAGAACAAAGCATATCTCAATCCGGTGTCACTTTCTAAGAGAGAAGTTTGTAGAAAATGAGGTGAAGCTAGATTATGTTCCTAAAAAGGATCAAGTTGTAGATATTTTCACAAAGGCTCTTCCTAAAGATACATTTGAGTATATTCAACAGAAGCTAGGGGTTATTTCCCTTCCTTTCAACTAGATGCATAAGATTGTGCATCAATCTAGTTGAGCAATTCAAGATTTATTATTTTTGTTATGGACTGATGAAGGCTACCTCTTAGGGGGAGCAGGTAGTAGTATTGTTGGTTGGTGAAGCCTGATGGAGCATATTTTGTGCCCCTAAGGGGGAGAGTGTAGAAAATTGAGTGTAGTGTAGTTGCTTGTTGGTGTTGCAAGTGGTGTCAAAGTGGTGTATGCAGATGTCAAAAGAAAAAATTATATGTAGGTGATGTGTGAAAGGTGCAGGTGTTTCCCTTTGAATGTTGCCAAAGGGGGAGAGCAAGATATTTGGATGATTTTATGTCCCTTTTCCATTGATGTGAAAGGGGGAGAGATTTGGTTGAAAAATCATAGTGCAAAAGAGAATATGGTCTTAAGACCATAGGGGGAAGAGTGTTCGGGAGCAAGAGAATGAAAATATGATAAGTGAGAGATGACCTAGTCAAGGGGAGTGTTGCTTTTTCTCAAATTTTTTATAGTTGTTGTTGGTTGATTTTGTTGTTTATGGTTTTTCAAAATGTTGGTGTTGCCAATAATGACAAAGGGGGAGATTGTTGGAAGCCTGTTGGTGTTGCCATTGTTGTCAACTTTCAGTATAAGCTATCGATATTATTGGAACCTACTTGTTTTGATGAGATTGTTGGTAGTATGAATGTGTTGTGGTTAATAAGAAGTGTTGCAGATGTTGTAGTAGTGTTGTAGTTATAGTTGGATCACTTTGTTTCCAAGTGCTTTTGAGAAAATTTGAATAAAAATATTATTGTGCAATAGAGTAGTGTTCAGAGTTGTGCTCCACATTTCTTCATGGTTGAAGTTATGATTGTGTGGTTTGTATATGTTGATCAAAGGTGTATAGAGGTGTTATAACCAAAGTTGCAAGTTCGATATTGTTCGACGGTAACAGTTGTGTTCACCAGTGTGTGTGTCTGTGAAGAAGGTTGTCTAGGAGAGATGAGATTGCTCTGCATTTCTCCACATTGAATTTTCTTGTCTTGCAGATTTGGCGACGTGCTTATAATGTCTATATCTAATTTCCCTTGAAGTTTTAGGTGCTAAGGTGTCACGTGAAGTTGGTTAGTGAGTTGTATGTTTGTGCTAGTGTGTCTAGTTGTACAGAATGATGGTGTTCTCAGTTTCAGGTGGTTGTGGCAGAGTTGCAAAATATTTTAATGATGTTGGAATATTCTTAGGTGTTGTATGGATATTTTGGAGTGTTGTTATGTGGTCTACAAAGTTTTCTGTGAACCTGGTTAAGCATGAACTTAATTGTTAATGTTGTTAATATAGGTTTGGCCGACTTAGTGTGTTAGCGTTAATTACAGAAGTGGTGTGTTGTTTTTGAAAGCTTTGCAAAGAATTTCAGTGTATTTTTGGGTCCAAGTTAACCCATGGTGTGGTCATCCTTCACTTCTTTCCATTGTGGAATTGCTTGGTGTTGACCTATTTTGTAATTGCATGTTTGAGGTGCATAGCCAACCTTGGAGAATTTTTTCAAGGTTGTGGGTGGTATATAAGCAAGGTAAATCATTGGATATGTGTGTGGATCTATAGAAGTTGTGCATGAGATGTAAATTTGATTTAAGTGTGGTGATCTAAGTGCCAGCTTAATTCCTATGATTTTGAAGTAGTGAGCAGAAGGGTCTAAATTTGTAGTGTACCTGAAGTTACTAAAGGTAGTGAGCTAGAGGTTGTGGATGGTTTAGAGTTGTTGTGGTGGATCTTCATGTTGCTTTGAGATGGATTTCTCTTTGTAACATCTTTCTTCCTTCTAATCTGGTAGTTAGCCATTGGCAGTGAGCCCTTCTTTCTTTTGGTAAATGTGCCCTTCAGTAGTGAGCCTATTATATTCAGTGTTGCAATTCATTTATATAGTGAGATAATCCTCACTATGATTTTTACCTTCTTAGGTTTTCCACATAAATCTAGTGTTCTATTGTGCATGGTTTTTTGATGTGTTTCTATTTCACTTGTTTAATTTCATGCTAAATATGATTAAGGGTTTAAGGACTAATACAAATCTAAATGTTAATAAGGGTTTTGATGTTTTGATGTACAACTAATTCACCCCACCTCTTAGTTTTCTTGTGCATATAATAGAGGCTCGCCAGGAACATGTGGAACATTTTTGGTCATTTGGTTTAGGTTTGGTTCACTAACACATTCCCACATCTTCTTCATTTTTCCTTCCAATCCTTACAAGATATTGGTTTTTTATGGGATACAAAAATTTACCTTGATCTAGATGTAGCATAAGAATGGGGCCCTTAGGATATTCAATCAATATCGAGAAAAAAAATGGCTTGATATGGCTCCTCTAGACACTAAAAAATGTCCTAATCATTATCATACATTAAAAACAAATTTACTAACATCATGTCCTCTTTAATCCATCCTCTTTACACTTAATTAATTTAAATAGCCGAGCAATTTAATTAATTGCATCATTTTTCATCTATTGTCCTAATTAATTTAATCAGGTTAATTCATCCCTTTTCATGCTAACATTTCATCTCATTAAATTAAATACATCAAAATGTTTAATTTAATTCCCTAAGTCATCTTATTTAATTAACTAACCCTAAGTTATTTAATTAAATATCATTTCATCTCTCCCCATTCATTAAAACATTTAATTTAATGAATAAACACTTTAATTCTTCAATCCCCCTAATTGCATGATTAAATCTTGTTTAATTAACAATTAAACTAACTTTCCTCTAGGAAAAAGGGAATATTCCCATAGAATATTCCTTATCCCTTTTTTTGCACAGTTAAAACTTTTTTTTAGTTTGCAAAATGCCTTTTTCCTCACCCATGAGAATATTCCAAAAGAATATTCTTATTCCTTCATCATTTGAAAAAGGGATATTTTCACTTAGCTTCTTAAGCAAGTTTTAACCTTTAACCTACGCAAGTAGGTCAAAAGTTTGTTTGTTTGAGGCAAGTGTGAACCCTTCATTAAAATCTCATCATGCATTCTCATCTGTTGATGAGAATCCATGATCCATGCCTCTCATATCCTTCATCTTGGACCATTGATTAATCTTTTTTATCTCAACCCTTCATTCCTCATTTGCTCTGCTATAAATAGGTCACTATTTGGATACAAATGGATCCATCTTTTTAAGAGAAAACTTATGCTATTAAAACTCATGCATCCATCTTTCAATTGTAAACTTATGTTGTTGAATCTCATATGCACTCACACTCATATTTACTCACTTTTTAGCTTATCTTAGTTAATTTTAATTGCATAATAGCATAGAGCATCCATTAATGGATTTCATGTGTCCATCTTAGTTTGTTTATAAATTAGGGTTTTCATCTTTTAGCTTAGAATTAGCTTAGATTAGCTTAGCAATAACATAATCAGTGTATTTTTAGCATAAAATCATGGTAACTTAGCTTGCATCATGTTCATTTTTAGCATAAACTAAGTTTTCACACATCAATCACAATGGTTTTATCAATTCTCTTCCATAGAATCAATTGAAATTGGCTCACTGATCATGGGATTGGGAAAGGGTCATCGTTTTAGATCAACACGACACCAATTTCAAAACAGGATAAGTTTCAAATGGGTTAGATTAGGAATTTAACTATTTTTGTGTAGTTTGTAGCTTTGATTTTCAATTAAATACTTAGTTTAATTTTCTAATTGGAAAGACACCTTTTTCTTAGGAGAGATACTATTTCTCCTCAATCTCATGGGAAACCTACATCTAGCACCAAAGAACCTGAAAAAATAAAGATGGCAGCTACTACTTTCACCAAGTGGGGGGATTTGAATGAAGAACACATCTCTAAACTCCTCTATCAAGATGAATGGCCTATTAATGTTCCTCCCATGGAAGATGAAAACAAAGGCCTACATCTCATGCAGATTTGGGGATATAACAAAAATGAGAAGCTAGGATAGAATGATAATGGCTTACTAGAACCCATCATTCCTGAGAAACGAATAAAGAATCTTGGCTTGGGTTGTACTACTAGAAAGGTCACACTTATTGGCAAAGGTATTTTTGCTAAACAATTTGAGGCTTCCTCTTCATCACCTACATCACGTGATACAACCTTAGATGAATTTCCCCTTGATGATGTTGATCTATTTGAGAACAACACCCTCTTTATGATATCTATAACATCATTTGCCTCAAGCAACCAACCAACTGAAATACACCTAGTATACCCACAACTCATTGACATGAACCAACAAGGACCACCGATTCTAGATTTATTTGAAAATGATGAACCAATCTTAGAATTCATGGGATTCTATGACAACTTATCATGGTCAGATCACAAAATAGGCTTCGACATAGGGCTTAATACAAGGGCATACTATGGGGAGATGATTGAATCCTTCAGACACAAAATAAATGAAATGCAACTAACATGCAGATCCCTGAGTGAAAACCACCTAGTGGAACTCTCTTATCCTAAAATAGTAAAAAAAAGGACACATCTGACAGTGAAAACCTCTCTGAGGTGCCCAAGGATGAGGGATTCAATCTCCCCCTTAGTGCAATGCATCCAAATAAGTTAGCAGTACAAGCATAAAAGGCCACTCCAGTCAATGTGGGAACAAAGGAAGCACCTAAGATCACTTTTTATGTTGAATCCTTGTTGGACGAAGAGCAGAAGAACTTGGTAGCTTTCCTAAAAGAACGTAAAACCAACTTTGCATGCACATATATGCCAGGCCTTGATCCTGAAGTGGTTGTGCATCACTTAGCAGTGTATCCTTAAGCCAAACTAGTTAAGAAAAAATTAAGGAAGATGCACCCTCAAATAGCACTCTTGGTTAAACTAGAATTACAAAAGCTTCTTTACATTGGATTCATTCAACCGATAGATTATCCTAAATGGGTTTCAAACCTGGTACCAATCTCAAAACCCACTGGGGGCATCAGAATATGCATTGATTTCAAATATCTAAACAAGGCATGTATGAAGGATGATTTCCCTCTTCCCAACATCGATCTCATTGTGGAATTAACAACTAGGCATGAAATGTTATCACTTGTGGATGGTTTTTCAAGCTACAATCAAATCATAATCACCAAGGAAGATCAACACAAAACTGTGTTCACTTGTCCATGGGGAACCTATTGCTAGAATGTGATGCCATTTGAGTTAAATAATGCAGGAGTAACCTATCAAAGAGCAATGACCCTCATCTTTCATGACATAATCCACAAAACAATTGAAGATTATGTGGATGATATTTTGGAAAAATCAAAAAAGCGAAGTGAGCACATACAAGTCTTAGGACCTATCTTTGATAGGCTTGAAGAATACAAGGTACGACTGAATCCAAAAAAGTGTGTTCGGGGTCACATCAGGGAAACTTCTTGGCTTCATTTCCTCACAAAGAGGGATAGAAGTTGATCCAGCAAAGGTAAAATCCATACTAGATATGGAACCACTGCAAACATTAAAGTAGATGAGAGGATTATAAGATGGACTGTGGTCCATCAGAAGGTTTATAGCCCAGCTATCAAATAAAATTCACCCCTTTTCACATCTTCTCCATAAAGGGATAACCTACAAGTGGGATGAAAAGTATGGAAAAGCTTTCCAATAGATCAAATATTATCTACTAACACCTCCAGTGCTCATGTCACTGATACCAAACAAGTCATTGATCCTATACATCTCAGGAACACCAACAGCACTAGGAGCTCTTTTAGCACAACATGATGAAAACAAAAACAAAAGAGCCATCTACTATATCAGCAGAACCTTGGTGGGATATGAGATGAACTATTCACCCATTGAGAAGGAATGCCTTATAGTATTTTTTTCTTCATGAGATTTTAGGCACTAAATGTTGTCACATCAAATCAAGCTCATTGTAAAGATTGATCCATTAAAATATCTATTATCCAAATCAACTCTCACAGGACGAATGGCTAAATAGGTGATGATCTTAACAGAGTTTGACATAGATTATGTAGAGCACAAAGAAATCAAAGGACAAGTGATTGTAGACCAACTAGCAGAAGCACCTATCTATGAAGAGAACCCCATGATATTTGAGTTTCCTGATGAATCAATAGTCCTTATCAATCTCATAGCTTAGTGGAAGATGTACTTTGATGGATCATTCACCCAACATGGATCAGGAGTAGGAATTCTTTCCATCACCCCTCAAGGTGATTGTATCCCAAAATCCTACAGGCTATCATTTCCTTGTACCAACAAAATTTTTGAGTACGAAGCCTTGATCACAGGTCTAAAGATAGTTGTTCAGTGACAGATCCAAGAGATGAAAATCTATGGAGACTCACAATTGGTTATCAACCAAGTCAATGATGATTATCAAACTAAAGATGACAAGCTCACTTCTTACAAGAAGATGGTGGATAATCTCAAGGATCTCTTCATAGACATAACTTTTGAGAAGATTCCTTGTATGAACAATAGAGCAGCAGATGCCATGGCAACAATTGGATCACTACTAGACATGTCGAACAACATCCTCAAATGTGAATTATTGGTAGAACAACTTCCTGTACCAACTTTCAAAATCCCTAAATCTAAATTTGCATGTGTCATTATTGGTCTTGGATCCCTGTGGTACCATGACATCTTTACTTACCTTAACAAAAGAACCCTTCCATCGGATATCACCCCAAACCTTAAAAATACCTTTGTTAAAAAGGCATCCCGATTCGTGATCCTAGAAGATACCCTTTACCATTGAAGTATCGAAGGGACATTGCTACGATGTCTTAACCAATAGGAAGCCTTAACTACTTTAACAGAAGTACACGATGGCATATGTGGGTCCCATTCTAGCGATGTGACATTAGCTAGGAAATTGTTGAGGACGTGGTACTATTGGCCAACCATGGAAAAAGAAGCTCATCAGTATGTGCAGAAATGCATCCAATGTCAACAACATGGGGATCTGATTCATGCTTCAACTCAAGAATTGCAATCAATGATCACACCATGGCCTTTTTGACAGTGGGGACTTGACCTCATAGGAAAAATCACTCCAACTTCATCCAATGGCCACAAATTTATCATAACCATCATTGAGTACTTTACTAAGTGGGTTGAAGCCATTCCTATGACCTACATAACAAGGAAACAGATTGTCAAATTTACCCTAAATTACCTAATTTTTCATTATGGTGTTCCACAAACCCTCATCTCAAACAATGGAACCCCTTTTAAAAATTAGGATGGGAAGGAGTTGTGCCAAAGATTCAATATCCAACACCAATTATCTACCCTATACTATCCCCAAGGAAATGGTCAAGTTGAGGCTACAAACAAAACTATCCTAAAAATCCTAAAGAAAATAATGAATGAGGTTGGTTGTGACTGGCATCTACAACTAAATCCCACTCTCTGGGCTTATCGAACCAATATCTGTACACCTTTAGGTGCAACCCCTTTCTCCCTAGTCTATGGATCAGAAGCCATCTTACCTATTGAGGGTGAGCTCCCATCATTGCGAGTATCACTATAGAACCTGATAACTGAGGAAGAATATAGAGTGTCTTGACTGAATTAGCTAGAAAACCTGGATGAACATAGTCTCAACACCCTTAATCACTTGCAAGAATATCAAAATTGACTGAAACTGAGCTATATCAAGAGGATCAAATATTGGTTGTTCCAGGTAGGATATCTAGTCATAAAGCGGAATCAGAAGAACCTTCCAAATCAAGACAACAAAGGAATGTTTGAGCCTAACTAGTTGGGTCCCTTTGTCATCACATCAAGCTACAGATCAAGAGCATACCAAGTGTCAACCCCTGAAGGTGAACCCTTGCAAGATCCAACCAACAGCTTGCATCTCAAAAAAAATTATGCCTAATCTTGAAGGGTATAAGCCAGAAAATACAAAAAATGATAAAATATTCAAAATCCAAAAAAATGAGAAAAAAAATTGAAAAAAGTAAAGAAAAAATTGTCCTCTAGTGAAAACCACTTCGGCAGTGCTTTGGGCAAGTACCTGTTGATGGCGATTTTCCACAACAATGCAAACAGAATATTGCTACTCTGCTTCTCCTAAAAGAGAAAGGAAACACATGGATGCCTTAGCTCCCAAGGTCTTTGTAGTTGGGTCTCAACTGTACTGATGTTACTTAGTGGTCAATGCAACAGTAATATTCAAGGGGCCTGCTAGTATGGGCTTCTGGATTGTTCTAAGATCAAGCATGAATTTAATCCTATTCTAACCAGGGGTTTTAAATAAATATAAAAAGAGAGATCAAGGTTTTGGTACTGAAAAGAATGATATTTCATCTAACTTAACCAGACTTATTACCTTTCAAGGAATTGCTAACTAAAAAAAATTGAAGAACAAAATTAACTTGCGATTAACACATAGTTGCATTCATTCACAGTGATGATTTTAATAACTAATTATAGATTACCATTAAGCAAAACACAAAGTGAGATTTCATTCCTTGAAAGCTTTCAAAATCAAATGATTAACTTAAGATGAATACCGTTCTAGAACACAATATGAAGTAGATTCGAATATGGTTGCTTCTACTGTGGGTGAGACAGATAAGCAAAATTTACAAATTTGGCACAATCACCAATGTACAGAAAACCTGTGTCTTCAGACTGATTCCATCTACACTAAGGAAACTGGAAAGATACATTACTTTTTATGTTGAATTTAACTCCTAACTAAGAAGACAAAAGAAGCTCTCATTACTAAGAATCAAGATGCAACTCTATCTCCTTCTGACTATCTGTTCTAACCGTTCTCCTTCAAAAAAAAAAAAGGACCTTTTACAAAGAGGCAAGAATGCAATATATACACCCCCTCCCGAAAAGAAAGTCGGCCCCTATTTTTAGGGTTTACAAAATATCCGTGGTGTCAGAGGGTCGGCGTCCAGGCCTTTTGAAGGGAGTCAGTTCTGCATTAAATTTGAATCCTTGTTGTCTATGTCGGTGAAGATTATCTCCTAGAATGATCTGTAGATCTTTTGCAGCTACCGTATTTATTTATGGCCTTCGTGTCCCCTTTTCGAACTCCAGCGGAGCTGCTTTGAGTGCCCTAAAATATCACCATTAATGCCGAGCTACCCTTGTCAGTAGATACCAGTTGTCCCTTTGACTCACGGCTTCCTTCTTCTTCTTCGTCTCTCTTCTCATTCCAGATCTATCCTTCTGCAAGTTGTCGGCGAGACTAACTCCCTTCTTCGAGACACTACACCGAAGTCGCGTCCTTTCGCCGAAAGCTTACTTCACCTCGGGGAGACCCTACATTGTCGGCTAAAGTTCCTGGCGAGTTCATCCCGGTCATACCGATGCCTTCTTCATTTGGTAGGCCCATACTGCATCAGTAAGACCCTTCCAAGTCGATGAGACTTCGCGGCACCCCTTTCTTTTCTCCCTGAGATCATTCCTATCCCCTCGGGCTCGAGCTCTTTCCACTTTGGTGAGACTTTGTTTGGTTGGTGAGACGTTATGCCGTGCTCAACATGTTATACTGAAGGCACAAAATATGTTGGTGGGACCCTATCAGGTCAGCAAGACCTTCTTCATTTGGCCAGAGTTCCTGCCAAACTCAAATCCTTTGGCGAAACTCCCTCAAGAGATATCTTCAGATAAATAACCTGATCCTACAAAATAGATTCCTCCATTAGTTCTCAAAGGCAACTAAAATATAACATTATTTATCATGTCTTTAATTTCATCAAAAAGAAACACCACTCTGGTGGAGGCGGAACCAAAACTGAAATAGGAACACACTTCCCTTTTCAAACCGGCGGAGGCGGGACCAAATCGGGATCAAGACGAGGGGAAAAAAGGGACCCCAAAAAATGACATCCCTCGCCTTTAAAACTGGCGGGGGTGGGGCCAAAAGAAAATCAGAATCGGGATCGGAGTCAGGATGGGAACAAACCATGGAAATAATCAACATTTCCAAGTTCATACCCCGTCCCGGCTCCACATCTGCAAAAGAAACCAAAACACGCAGGACGGAAGCAAAATTAGGCGAGTCCTGGCGGAACCGAGGTTGGAACCAAAAGAAAATGGACACAACGGAACTGGGAACGGGACCAAACTCGAACTAGAAAATTTTTCAAGTTTCAAGTTTAGATTCCATTCCGGACTCACCCCCGACGTCATCCGAAAAGGCAAAGAAAGGACAAGGAAAAGAAAGAGAAAGGGGAGAAAAACCCCACGAAAAAATAAAAGGAGAAAAGGAAACCGAAAGAACGAAACATGTGGAACCGGGATCGGAACGGAACCCGAACCGGAAACTTTTTCATGTTTCGGGGTTCGGTTCCCATTCCAGTTCTGAGTTCGCTGGAACAAAACAAAAAGATGCGCAAGGCAGAAAAAGACCAAAGCAACAGAACTGGGACCGGGGAAGGAATAGACAACAGAACTTGGAAGGAATTCCAAGTTCGAAATCCGATCCAGTTCCGGGCCCGCCAAAACAAAAAGAAAAAGATGCCTAGGGCCGAAAACACCCAAGGCACAAGACATAAAAAATGAACAAAAGACCAACAAAGGAGAGGGAGAAAAGTGGAGAGGCGAAGTCGGGGCCAGGATGGAACCCGAACGAGAAAATTTTTCAGAAGTTTAGCATTCGGATTTGGACTTGGACCCATCTCCAAGAAAGAACAAAAGACAAAGACAAAGTGCTATCGAAACCGGAACCAGGGAGGGAACAAGACCAGAACTTAGAAGGAATTTCCAAGTCCGGTATTGGTCTCGATTCCACTTCCGACAAAACTTTAAAAATAAAAACGCCTAAGGCAAAAAACTAAAGGCCAAAGGGAAAAGACAAAGGGGGACCCATTTTATTCTAGAATAAAATGGGGTGGTTATGCAAGGCATAACAAATGGCGACTCGACTGGGAAAATGGTTTAACCATTTTCAAGAAACTGAAGGATTCAGCTACCCAGAATCTCTGGTTCATGAATATCACAACTCAAGTTGGGTCAGTTATAATAACCAAGGTTGAGCTAGAATCTCAAATGTAAATCAACATTGGCTACCCCTGAATCTATGTGTGTGTTTGATAGTGTATCATCCTTTTATAAAGTTTCCCCATCTTTCAAACAACAATGTGCAAGATTTGAGCTAAATGAGTTGATCCCCTTAGTTGTTGTGCAATGATATCCTGGGCATTGCTCCACTGTCAGTCAGGCATCTATAGCCCCGACGGAGATACCTCTAGTTTTCTCACAGCATTGCTCTACTGCCAGTCAGGCTTCCATAGCCCCGGTAGAGATGCTGGAACCACCTGTGATAGGTCGAAATAGGTGTTAGAAAACAAGCAGCAAGTAAAGAGTGCAAATAAACAACTTAAAACAACCTACACTTCGAGATTAGCCTAAGTTGGAAACAAAACAAGACAAAGCCACGAAATGGAACTTTATACCTTGCGTTGAGTCAATCCTTTGGTTGGCCCTTCGATCTTGGATGTGTATGCTCCTTGGATGGTAAGATGCAAGCTAGATGAGGATGTGAAGATGGATGCAAATGGATGAAGATGTGAAAATGGCTAAGTAGAGGTTGAGAAATAAAACTGCAAGAGTTTGGCTAGCACAAGTGATCTCTCCAAAATGAGAGAAAAGAGGGGGTATTTATAGGATTTTTGGGAAATCCTAGGGGAAATGGATAGTTGAGATTGATCCACCAAATATCAAGATGTAGGGCTAAGGTGAGTTGAGAACTCACAAGCCCTCACATCTTGACATGTGGCGTGTGAGATAGCCCTAAAAGGTGAAGTGGACATGAGGTGGAAGGATAAGGACATGACATGGAGAGGGGTACAAAGTACCTTGGGATTGGACAAGATCTCCTCATAAAGGAGGTACTTGTCCCCATGTGGGTGAGAGGACATGTGAGGAATTAAAAATTCCTCAAATATTCACATGGGGAGATGGGAAATAATTTTAAATTCCAAAGGGTGCATTGGGGGATTAAAAGGTGAATTAAAAATTCACATGGGGAAGTGGAGTGCCTTGGATGAATAAAAAGGAATTAAAAATTCCTTGGGGGATGGGGAGAGTTGACTAAAGGGGGTGATTAGGATTGTGCAAGTACTTGATTAGATTAATTAATGAGGATTAGAAGAGGGTTAGATCTCACATGTGACTTGATGTGACAAGTCAAAGATCACATGGGGAAGAGAAAAGGAATTTAATATTCTTTGGAAGGATAAAAGGAATTAAAAATTCCTTGAGAGGTTGATTAGGCTAGTTAGTGAAGGATTAGAGGATGGTTAGGTGGCTAAGAGAGATTAGAGGCCAACTTGCAAAAGTTGGAGGATGTGACACATCCTAATCAAGGATTAGGCATGTGCACACCTAATGATGGAATTAGAAGAAGGATTAGATAAGATAAAAATGATGGAGGATGTGACATAAAGGAAATTAAATAAATGGAATATTTATTTAATTCAACCGATGGAAGGAGGATTAAAGAGATAAGGTATTATTGATTAAATACCTTAGGATTTGGCTAAAAGCTATTAATTAAATAATAACAATATTACTTAATCAACGAAAATAAGATGAAAGGGATGAATTTGGATAAATTAAGTGTCCAAATTTAGACATCTACATTTTGCCCCTCTTTGAGATGATGTTACGAAGTAGCATCATTTCAAAGAATATTAAAACATAGAACCCGAAGAAGATGGTTAGATTGGAAAAGATGCCCCAGTCATTCAAAGGAGTGACTAGGAAGGAAAAAAAAATGATGAAAATTAGGGATGAAGGATGCCCCCTCGAGAGGACATGCGGGTTCAAGAGAACACGGGTGGGCTCTCGAAATGGATGAGATGATGCAAGGGGAGTTGAAGAAGATGATGCAATGTGATGGAAGATTGGGAGGGGAGCATGATGAAGGATGAATGGATGGGGGGGATTTGAGGATGAGAGATGAAATGCAATCTAAATGCAATTGGCCATCGTCGGAGCACTGATTTTTGCTATAGCATAAGACACAAGATGCCAGGGTATGAAGAACCAAGGCAGATTAGTGTCTAATGTAGAAAACAAACATAACAAACAAGAAGGCTATCCCAACACCCCAAAGTCATGATGACCTTGGTCGGGCCAGGTATTGGGATAACCACAAGCACACAAGGATGCCCCAGCGTAACACAAGACCTCAGGGATCTTGGTGGGTACTACGTGGGACAACCGAGAAAATAAACAAAAAAGCAAGATACACCCCTATGTTGACGAGTCAAAGCACACCATGATATGATGGATCAAGGCGACCATGACAAGTGATGATAGGGAGCTCAACTGATAAACAAAAGCCAAAAGCATCAAAAGATCACAATTAATTTCAAATGTCCTTTTCCATTGGATCAATCAAGGGGATGTATGGGATTGATGAGGTCTGTTAGGAAGGATGCATCCTGTTGAGACCGATGATGGATACTAAATTAAAAGATTGATATGACGTAGGATATTCAGAACTGATTGGATAGGATGATACAAGTGAATCTCATTTGTTAAAATCCAGCTAGATAATGGTGTAGCTTGATGATACGACACACGAGAGACATGACACAAGACTGACACAAGACTGACACATCCTAGCGACCTAGGGGCTCGGGGGCCGATCAAAGATTAGCCTTGCCTACGTGGAAGCGCAGAGCCCTCGTAGTTCGACAAAAGGCTGATGATAGACCATGATGGAGATTTTGATGGATGACCAAGATAGGATGGAGAACAGGAGAAAAGTGGATAGTATCGATCGATGATGGATGGAACATGATAGATGATAGAGGATTGGATGGAACATGATAGAAAGACCGATGATGGAACCCCGGGGGTAGATCAAATGATCGACCTTTCCTACGTGAAAGTGCAAGGGCAACATAGTTCGATGGAAGGCCAAAGACAAGTGATGGATGAAAGAGGATGAGATAACCCTAGATAAGGGGTTAAAATGATTGGACCGACACGATGGGACAAGATAGACCTGTTGTACTGGAACGGAGGATAGTGACTATACAAGCTCAGGGATGGGATAGTTATCCAAATGATCAAAGAGGAAGTGGGCGGATGATATGATGGAAAAGATGTGCAAAAGAAGCAAATGTGATGGTGATAAGATAGATGTCATTGGATTGCGTGGGGGAAAGCCTATAGCTAGGTACCAATGACAAGGGATTATGAGATGGGATGAGGGTCGAGGATGGGGGGAGGAAAAGGATTGTTTGGGTGGATTGGATAGAGGGATAAGGATTTGGGTGAGAATGGATGCCATGATGGAAGGATAGGAAGATAGGGATGGGGAGAGGGGAGGGATGTTATGATGGACGGGTAGGGGGATAAGGATAGGGAGGTTAAAAGGATTGTGGGGAGCGATTAGAAGATAAGGATGGGGAGATGGAAGGGATTGTTCTGATGGAATGAACGATGTCTCCAAGGACTGTATCACAAAGGAAGATAGATGCCCCCACTCTAGATATGTCATGTGCGGGGAGGAATGAAGGATGGAAGACAAGTGGATGGGAAGATAAAAGAGTGAGATGGATGAAGATAGGATGCATGGATAAGGAAGGGAGATGAGGGCGAATGACGGGTGGATAAGGAAGATAGACGAGTGCGAATGAGGATTGGGATAGTGTGTGGATGAGGGGAAGGTATGCTAAGAGGTGTCCAAAGCATGCTTATATGTTTGCCCCATTGTTATCAAGATCACAAGGAGGATGGAAGGATTGGGATAAATGAGATATGCCAAGAAGGATGTGTAAGCTCGATAGGATGGAGGGGTGGACGAAAATGATGTATAGCAATAAGATGGGTGCATAGCCGAAAGCGTAGCAGGAAGCATAGTGGATGGAGGGAATGCAAATCAGGAAATTGCCCCCAAGTGCAGATGGGGATTTACGCATGACGCCTGTTTGCCATGTTTTCATCATGGTACTTATCCAAGGCGCTTGTTTTCCAAGTTTTCACCATTGGACGGATTATTTCTCTTTACTATTTTATTTTTTTTGGATTTTTTTTTTGACTTTTTTGACTTTTTTTGGATTTTTGGACTTTTGGATTTTTTGACTTTTTGGATAGTATGCGGAAGGAGATGGATAAGGATAGGGAGGCGAATAAGTGGATTTAGAAGACATGCGATAAGGATATGGATGAAGGACTCAAGCATCAAGTTCTATACGAGGTATTAAGAGCTCATGTTCGAACCGACTATTGGATGTTGGTACAACCTTAGGATAAATGGATTATGCTAGAGGATGAATGAGAGGGATTTGATGGGGAAGATACGGGGGATAATGGGTGGGGTGTTGGAAATGGTATGGATAGAATGAGGGGGTGGATACGTGATGGGGAGATGAGTTCAGGACCAACATTGGCACATGTGGTGATGGATGTGAAAAGATAAAAGGATGAATGGATGGAGAATGTGGGGATAATGGAGGAGAGGGAATAGTGAATTTTGGGACATAGGGACCCAAAACAGACTTAGGAGATGAAAGGTGGGTATGGATAGCTTTTGGATTAGCGAACTTTGGATGTTCTTACAGATTTTTTATTTGATGGCATTGCATCTTTTTTCTTTGGGATCCACATGGTTTTGATTTTTGCTTTAGTGGGCCTTTGTGGCTGATGGGTTTGATTTGGATTGTGGATTTGATTTTTCTTTTCTTTACCATGTCTTTTAGAGGGGACATGGGAAGCTTTAGATTCATGTGAATGTTTGGATTTATGCATTTTTCCTTTGGCATCCAAAGTGCTTGTACTAGCAATGGGATGGAGGTGAGGGGATGGACGATGTGGAGCAATGGAGGTAGGATTATGGGGATTACGTGTAAATGGGGGATGTTTAGGTATGTGCCTTTGTTGATCTTGATTATGGGACATGCGAGAGGGATGTTTATGATGGATGACATGGATAGGTGTTGGATGAATGAGTGAATGAGATGGAGGAGGTGATCTTGGGATATAAGGACCCAAGATGGATAGAGTAGATGAAGGATGGGAGCTGGTGGATGGAGTGATGTAAGGACCCAAAATGGATGCATTAGATGAAGGATGGAAGATTGTGGATGGAGGGATGTAAGGACCCAAAATGGATGGAGCGGATGAAGGAGGAATATGGACGGTTGTTTTGGGGTGATACGATAGAGGAGGAGGGATTGCAGCATATGATTTGGTAGAGCGACGGGAAGAGCCAACATTTCTTTTGGAAAAGGCTCATTGAGGATGTCTAGAGGTTGTACCAACATCTTTAGATTGTGAGTCTTGGGGGATAGATCCAAGACCTTGCATGCAGATTTGTTCTTTGACTTGGATGGGCTCTAAAATACCTTGCTCGTGAAGGCCTAGACCTTTTCCTTGATAGTTCATGTTCTTGAGCATTCGATCCATGATAGGATTTTTGTTATTCTGAAAACATGATGCGAGTCCATTATTAGGTGGGGGATGATGGGTGGTATATACACTGTGTTTTTCGTCTACAAGGAGGCCACCATGGAAGAATGTGAGAGTGCCAAGGGGATATGCAAGCGGTGTGGGGGTAGCATTTTTAGGCGATGATGGGATAGAAACATTTGGATGGGTGGTATTAGGAGAGGGAATAGGGGATATGATAGGATCTGATTTTGTGGTAGCAGGCTTATGCAATGGAGACGGAGATGGAGCGGTAGAATCTTGGATGTCAAGAGGATCATGGGATGGAATGGATGGGGGACTGTGATCTTGTGATAGACTAGATGGGATGGTAGGACCTTGATCTGGAGGAGGGGATATGTTGGCATGCTTTGGATCAGGCTCTTGGCATGACTCATCGTGTGCGGGAGGTATGATAATGGAGTCATGGGGGGACTCTTCAAGTGGGGAAGATGGAAGGATGGAGGATTCAAGATATTCTTGGGAATGGATACTAGGAGTGGAAGAAGTGGATTGGATTTGGGTGTCATCGATAGGTTCGACGACTCTCAGAGTAGGGGGTGGGTGTTCAGTGGATTCAGAGGATGTGATGGTAGGAGATGGGGACTCAGTGGATTCAAGGGATGTGATGGTAGGAGATGGGGACTCGGTGGATTTAGAGGATGTGATGGTAGGAGATGGGGGTGATGGTAGGAGATGGGGGTTCAACGGATTTAGAAGATGTGATGGTAGGAGATGGGGACTTAGTAGATTCAGATGATGTGATGGTAGGAGATGGGAACTCAGTGGATTCAAAGGATGTGATGGTATCATCAATGATAGGTGTTGGATGGAGAAGGGTCTCGTCACTAGCGACCATGGATGATGGGTTGGGATGGCATGGTTCCACGACTGCAATGTGTGGAGTGGGGGATGTTTCCTTTGTTATAAGTCCTTGGAGAAACTTGAATACACTAGGCTGACGTGGTGAGGTGGGAGTGGATGAAGGTTTATGGATTAGTGGACTAGGATTAGATGGAAGATTAAGACTGGATGGAGGATTAAGGTAAGGATATGGGCATGGGGAGTTAGGATAGGATGACACGGATGGTGGATTGTTGGTAGAAGATATGGGCGGCGTGTTGTAATAAAGGTATTGGGATGGTGGATGAGGATGGGAAGATTGAGGTGCTAGATTAATATAGGGAGATGGAGATGGTGGATTAGGATGAGAAGCTTGAGGTGGTGGATGGAGATAGGGGACTGCGGATGTCAGAGTAGGATAAGGATAGGTTGGTGTGGATGTTGGATTAGAATAGGAAGGTGCGAATGTAGGATTAGGGTGAGCAGATTGATATGGGAGATTGGGGTAGTGGGTATATGCAGATGAATGATTGAGATAGGAGGATGTGGATGGCAAACTAGGATAAGAGGATAAGATGAACTATTGAATCCCTTTTTTCTCTTTGAATAGTTTTCTTCTTTTTTTTTCTTTCTTTTTTTTTTTGAACACAGCGTTTCAGATATTTAAATTAATTCTTTTTCAATATGTCAGATGTTTAACATCTAATCTGGGTTGAAAACTACCATGGACCTCATAACAGCACTTGGAAAATTGGATTTTTCACTCAAATCTTACAACACTATCACCCTAAGACAAATATACCATTACAAGAGGAAACGATCTTGATAATTTGTGACAGATTCAGAGGGAGCTAATGAAGGCTATTTACTTTGCACCTTGTTCTCAAGACCTTCCACAACCTTTATTGATAATGGAAATGAAACAAAGAACCCTAGGAAAAAATCATCCAATCAGAAAGTCTGAAAATATCTAAGCCACTTCTCTCCTAATGACCAAAGTATGCTTCAGATAACAACCCACAATTTCAGATGGAAAAGAAACAGATCAGCCCCAAAGAACAGAATAAACAGAGACCAAACAGCAAAGGAAACACAAAGGACAGAAGGAAAGAATAAACAAATAAGCAGCAAACTATTTACAAATAAAGAGTAAATTATTTACACAAAGAGAAGCATATTACTTACATGCAAAAAAGAAATCACCAAACTTTATGACTCAAAATAGTGCTTAAGAAACTGTCCATTGATAGGCAAGGGAACAGGTTCTCTAGTTAAGCTACTCAGTCTGAAAGCATTTTCCACCAGGATCTCAACAATCTGATAAGGACCTAGCCAAAGTTTGTCAAATTTCTGGTGACTGCCCTTCTTTTCACTGGCTTTATCCCATAACAATACAAGGTCAGATATCCTAAAAGCTTTGATTTTGGCTCTTTTGTCAAACCAACGTTTGACAACAGCCTGGTGCCTAAAGAATTGTTGCAATGCGGCATCTCTCTGTTCTTCTAACTTCAACAAAGCAGCTAATCTGACTTCTATCCTATTGTCCTTAGAGTAGAATTTCTGCATGAACTCAAGGATAGGTATTTGTAGATCGATGGGAAAGACAGGGTCTTGGCCATATACCAGCTTGAATGGTGATGTATTTAAGGCAACCTTAATCCTAGTCCTATCTACCCATAATGCAAACCGCAGCTGGGTATGCCAGTCTCTAGGGTTATGCTCTAACAGTTTTTTAATTACCCCTAAGAGATTCTTATTGGTTGACTCTGCAACTCCATTGCCTTATGGGTAATAATTTGAAGAATATTTCAAAACAATTTTGTGATCATATGCCCAAGAAATGAATTTAGTAGAAGAAAAAGCAGAGCCATTGTCACATACCAACGCGAAGGGTACCCCAAACCTTGTAGTGATGCATTCGGTGAGGAACTTGATCACTACCTCTGTTGTGTTGTTCTTGCAGGGTATAGCCTCTTTCCATATTGTGCAATAATTATTAGTAGTCAAGATAAATTTGTGCCCTACAATAGAGTTTGGGTTAATAACCCCAATGAAATCCAATGCCCATTGGGCAAAGGGCCTTACCTCATAGACAGGTTGCAGTGGCATAGTTGAATGGCATTCCCTTGGTGCAAAAATCTGACATATGTGACATGTTCTCACATGTTGATGGGCATCCTTGAATACACATGGCCAATAATAACCAGATCAGAGGATCTGGTGTGCCAATGAATCTGTAGAACCACGACCTATGCCATGTTTCCCATGAAACTCAGAGATCACCTGTTTATCCTCTTGTTATCAAGGCATCTTAAGTACACTCCTTCAAAATTCTTCCTATATAGGAGCCCTCCTTTAAACATATAGTGTGATATTTTTAGTCACAGTGCTCTCCTCTGAGTGGCATTCATTCCCTCTGGACATCGATTATTGAGCATGAAACAAATGAGATCAGCATATCACGGGTCATTTGAGAAGGGTTAAGTAGTATATTGTTGACAAATAACGTTGTTACCAGCATCAGCCATAGATTTAGACAGACCCAAACCTTGGACAAGCTTCATAGGGTGTATCTCTAAATCGAACTCTTGCAAGATGGCCATCCATTTCCCTCTTCTTTCCCCCAGTTTGCTCTGCATAAGTAGAGACTTGACAGTAGCATCAGGAACTACAACAATAATTTTGCTTCGGAGGATGTAGTGCCTAAATTTTTTAACAGCTCAGACCAACGCAAAAGCTTTCTTCTCAAGAGGTGGGTATTTAACCTCGGCATTTTTGAATGGAGAGCTCATGAAAGCAATTGGCCTTTCTTCCCCCTCTTCTCTCCGTTGAGTTAGAACAGCTACACAAGAATGCTCAGAGGCAAAAGAATAAATATAAAACGACCTCAAGTAGTCAAGGCTAGTGAGGACTAGAGCTTCCGAAATGGGTCACTTGACTTGAGAAAATGTAGCCTTTTCCTCATCACTCCACTCTATTTTGGCATCCTTCTTCATCATATCATTCAAGGGCTTCATGATTTCTACAAAGCCTGTGATAAACTTCCTCACGAAGTTGATCTTTCCAAAGAAGGATCCCATCTCCTTCTTGCTTCCTGGCATGGCTATCTTGAAGATGGACTCAACTCAATCTGGGTCGATGGATATTCCTCTTTCTAAAATTATATGTCCCAAGAGCTTCCCTTTAGAAACTCCGAACACACACTTTTTGGGATTTAAGGAGACTCCATACTGGATACATCTTTGAAGAACTTTAGCTAAGTCTGCAGCATGATTCAATCTATCCTTGGAGAACACTGTCAAATCATCCATGTAAACAATAATGCATTTACCGATTATGTCCTTGAATGCTATGTACATGGCACATTGGAAAGTTGCTCTAGCATTTATTAAACCAAACGGCATCCTTCTATAAGCATACATTCCCCACTTGGTAGTGAAGGTTGTCTTCATCCTGTCCTCTTGGTTAACCATTACCTAATTGTATCCAGAGTAGCCATCCAAGAATGATATCATCTGAGATCCATTAAAGGTCTGTAAGACTTCATCCAGAGAAGAAAGTGGGTAATTATCCTTTTCTGAAGCTCTATTCGGGTTTCCGAATTCCACACATATCCTAATCTCTTTGTTTTTCTTGCAGAATGGAACTAAGTTAGCCACCCATGTTGAATGACACACAAGGAAGATAATCCTTGCAAAGAGTAATTTTTGAACTTCTTTGAAGATCAATGGTTCAATCAGGGCATTGATAGGGTGTTGCTTCTGTCAAAAGGGCTTAACTCCGGGCTTCAAGGGAATAGTGTGAGTCATAACAGAGGCATCAAATGTCTTTAAGTCTTCATATCCCTAGGCAATTGCAGAAATATCTTTTTTTGTGCCTTCAGTATGTCTTCTCTAATTGCCTCACGGTAGGCTTTCCCTATGTAGACATTCCTTTCAGGACCAGAATTGGCTAGGTTAACTATTTCATATTTTCCTCCCTTGTCTTCAACTGATGCCTTCTCTCGAGCCCTCGGGTCTAAGTCGAAAATCCTTTCCAAGGCCACCATTCCCTTGGGGATGGTATTTCTCTTTAAAGTAAGTACCCCTTTTGTATCACCTTCTTCAGGGCTCCAACCTCCTTGATCTCTATTGGACTCATTAATAATTTGTCCTTTGAAAACATCTGAGCTTGCTAGAAAAACAAGAATGTGTTGATCATCATCAAAGGCTTGAAAGTTCCTGACATTATCAGGAACAGCTAGGGTGGACATCAGTTCCAATGAGAATATTTTAAACTTGGAGCCTTGCATAGGTTCCAAGGTGCTTGCAGCAACATCCAATGAATCAGCTACCTAATTTTCTTCTCTAGGGATTAAGCTAATCCCAAAAGCATCAAAGTCCTTAATCAGGTTCCATACCCGATTTCTATAAGCTGCCAGCCTTTTGTTGTGACATGTATACTGGTTTCACACTTGCTTGACCACTATTTCTGAATCTCCTTTGACCACCAAGGTAGTGACTTCTTCTTGTGTGCAAACATCAGTCCCCATGCTAGAGCTTCATATTCTGCCATGTTGTTTGTGCATCCAAATTGCAACCTGTAAGAAGCAAAGAAAGTCTTCCCTTTCGGGCTAGTTAGTACAATTGCAACACCACAGCCCATTTTAGATTTAGATTCATCAAAGGCAAAGGTCCATAGTTGATCATGGGTTGGAGTTGATTCCTTTGAAGTTGTTATAGGTTTTTGAGTTAGATGAGCCACCATTGGGGCTGCTTGATCTTTTGTATCAGGTATAGGGAAAGGATGCTCTATAATCTCTTTAGGTATACTTTCTGATTTTGCCTTAGTTGTATCATCTGACCTGTGGCTATCCTTCTGATAGTCACTTGTTTCTTTAGTTAACCCCTTAGGTTCTAGTATATTTGTGAGTGCAAGGGTGTCAAACAAACCTTGGGGTTTCCCCTCATCAATATGCTAATTTGGATATGTGCCTGAGGTAGATTCACTTTGAGAAATAATCTCCTTTGGAAGCACCCTATCTCTAGTTAGCATTATTGCTTCCTTGGCTTTAAATGAGAAGAGGTTTGCAATGGTCTTGGAGTGACTTGTGCTGGCTTCCTCAGCTTGGGCAACATGTTTTAAAATGTCAATGCAGGGTTGGCACGTTAATTCAGAATGATTTTGATAATGTACCCTGCACTAATTAGGGAGTAGGAGGCTTTGCAGATCAATATCCTCCCCTAAGACTAGCTGATCCTATTGTAGCTTTTTGATCAATACTTGCTGATTTTCGTCAATCACAAGATCAAGGGGCTTTTGTATGGGTAGTTCTTTAGGATCAAAAATAGAAAATGTTAAAGCTTCTTCTTTTTTATAGACACCTATCCCAGTTTCAAAATAGGCTACCTCATTGGGGCAATCATATTCCATGATGTTATGCTTGAGACGGGGCTCACTTTCAATCCTAATCTGAGTTGGGATCCCTCTCCATGGCAGCCACATATGTGAAAAGTCAAGGGAAAGATATCCCCCTAAGATTTTCATCAAATCTCAGCTCAGTAGCATACCATAGGTCTCAGGAATGTCTGCCACTTGAATGTCTATGTTGGTTAGGATCCTAGGGTCAGATCCTAATTGAACATGTACGTTTCTTAAGTCCCCCACCACATTAACCTCTATTTTTTCAAGTTGAATGACCTTCTTATTTGTCTGAATGGGGTCCAATCCCAACTTCTTGCATACAGAAAATGGCATAACATTGCTAGAAGCTCCTGAATCTAACAGATAGTTGTGAAGGTTCTTTCCAAAAATTCTTAAACTTAACAGAAAGGGTGGAGTACCTACCTTGCTTTTGTATAAGGCTGCATTCACGTCCCCAGCAGGTGCCACCTTGTTCTTTCCTTTTGACTTGTTAGCTTACTCCAAAGCTTTTAGCACTATTTCCCTTTGGGCAGGGCACCACTTTAGAATGTCAAAATATGACAAAGAAGTTTTCAGTTTCTGCATCTCAGAAACTATGTCAAATTTTGTATTACAACTCGCACCACCTTTAAAAACACCAAAGGAACTACCCTTGTTACGGAATTCAGGCAGGCCTTGTGGTGGAGGAGGATTATTATCAGCACTTTGATATGGAGGCACCATGTGATTAGGATGTGTTGATGTAGTGAATGGCCCCTTACTTTGATTTCTCAGGAAGTGTCCTCCCTTCGTCTAAAAAGCTTGGGAATCATATGAATCCTCCTCTGGTTCATTCTCTTCTTGCCTTGGGAATGAAGATTCCTCTTCAAAAAGGTCATAAGTCATTGATGTTTCTACCGAGTCACCTCCTTTGTTAGAATTCCCTTGGAAATTTTGGGCATCTTCCTGTGCCATCTTAACCATCTTCTCTACTTCAGGGCAATTCACCTCAGAATGGGCTACAGTATCATGCAGCCTGCACCAATTAGTCATAAGATTGAGGTCGGCCACATTTGTTGTGTGTGATCTCTCTTCATTTGCTTGATAGTTGTGCGAAACTGCACCATTATTGGGCCTCGTATTCCATTGTCTGTTGTTATTTGGCCTCTGGTTATACCCTCTATTCTGATTTTGATACCCTTGATTAGAGGATTTTTGGCCTTGATAACCCCTTTGGTTGTAATTGTTATGATTCTAATAGTTACCCTGATTGTTACCATTTTGGGAGGGATTCAATCGAGCTGAGCCATGTCATTTGTGACTTGGGACGGCATTTTCTTCAAGGTTTCCACCTCATTTGTAAGCTGAGTTGTCTTTTAACTCTCCACATTCTTGGAAATAGGTCGCTGATCAACATGACTTGGAGTTTCGATTTGGTTATGATAACCATGGGAACTTGGAGGAACCTGCGGTTGTTGAAAGAGATCAGAAGTTCCAGTAGCAAAGAATGGGACAGGTGGTTGGGTTTGTAGTTCAAACATAGGCCCATAATGGGAAGGAGACATCCTAGGGATAGTGTTGTATAGAGGAGTTGGGCTATGTATCTAATATCCCATCGGAGGGAAACCTCCTCCTAGGCTCCCTTGTTGAGAACTGATTTGTTGTTGTAATTTAATAGCCAAGTGATAGACTTTGGATAGAGAATCAATATCAGGTGCTTGATAAATCCTTTGCAGGAACAAACCTAGCAAGGGGTCTATAACCCTAAAATGCACTTGGATAGCACTATTTTCAGTAACTAGATAGGGATCTTGCAATCTCCTATACATTTGTTGGAACCTGGTGTTGAATAAAGGCAAAGATTCACCTAGTTCCTTCCTTATGGTTGCAAACTGATGATATAAAAGAGCTAGATATACATACACCCTGAACTGGTTTATGAAAGTGTTTTCCAAATGTGTCCAGGTCAAAATGGAACCTTGAGGAAGATTAAGGTACCAATTATATGTCATATCCCCTAAGGAGTAAGGGAATAATCTACAGACTACATCATGATGAGCTATCTGAGCTCTGGTACAAGCATCCTTATTCTTAAAGAAGTCCATTGGTGGGGGTGGTGGTGGTTGAGCCAGCTGTTGTATGGGTTGAATCAGTTGTGATGACAATTGAGATGAATTGGATGGTGGATTGATGGGTATCCACTGGGGTATTGGTGAAAATCCTGGTGGAGTGAGTGGAGCTGATAAGGGTGGTATGATGGTTGCCCCAGTTCTGTGATGCTTATGTCTTGTTGGGGTCTTGAGTTCTATGAAAGATGATAGATTCCCAGTTGTTCGAAGAACTCTGTGGGGCCTTTCTGAGGAAGATAACCCAATTTTATCCAGTTTTCCCTTTTAGGCCCTCTCTCTAGCACCAGTTCCTGTTGATGACGATTTTGGCACCACAACAATGCAAATAGAATATTGCTACTCTGATTCTCCTGAAAGAGAAAGGAAACACATGGATACCTTAGCTCCCAAGGTCTTTGTAGTTGGGTCTCAACCGTACTGATGTTACTCAGTGGTCAATGCAATAGTAATATTCAAGGGGCCTGCTGGTATGGGCTTCTAGATTGTTCTAAGATCAAGCATGAATTTAATCCTATTCTAACCAGGGGTTTTAAAGAAATATAAAAGGATAGATCAAGGTTTTGGTACTAAAAAGAATGATATTTCATCTAACTTAACCAGACTTATTACCTTTCAAAGAATTGCTAACTAAAAAAAAATGAAGCACAAAATTAACTTGTGATTAACACATAGTTGCATTCATTCATAGTGTTGATTTCAATAACTGATTATAGATTACCATTTAAGAAAAACACAAAATGAGATTTCATTCCTTGAAATCTTTCAAAATCAAATGATTAACTTAAGATGAATACCGTTTTGGAACACAATATGAAGTAGATTCGAATCTGGTTGCTTCTACTATGGGTGAGATAGATAAGCAACATTTACAAATCTGGCACAATCACCAGTGTACAGAAAACCTGTGTCTTCAGACTACTTCCATCTACACTAAGGAAACTAGAAAGATACATTACTTTTTATGTTGAATTTAACTCCTAACTAAGAAGACAAAAGAAGCTCTCATTACTAAGAATCAAGATGCAACTCTATCTCCCTCTAACTATCTGTTCTAACCGTTCTCCTTCAAAAAAACAAAAGACCTTTTACAAATAGGCAAGAATGCAATATATACACCCCCTCCCGAAAGGAAATTCGGCCCTTGTTTTTAGGGTTTACAAAATATCCATGGTGTTAGAGGGTCGACGTCTAGATCTTTTGAAGGGAGTCGGTTCTACATTAAATTTGAATCCTTGCTATCTATGTCGGTGAAGATTGTCTCCTGGAATGATCTGTAGATCTTTTGCAGCTACCGTATTTATTTTTGGCCTCTATGTCCCCTTTTCAAACTCCAACGGAGCTGCTTTGAGTGCCCTAAAATATCACCATTAATGCTGAGCTACCCCTGTCAGTAGATACTAGCTATCCCTTTGACTCACGGCTTCCTTCTTCTTCTTCGGCTCTCTTCTCATTCCATATCTATCCTTCTGCAAGTTGTCGTCGAGACACTACACCAAAGTCGCGTCCTTTCGCCAAAAGCTTACTTCATCTCGGGGAGACCCTACACTGTCGGCCAGAGTTCCTAGCGAGTTCATCCTGGTCATACTGATGCCTTCTTCATTTGGTAGGCCCATTCTGCATTGGTAAGGCCCTTTCGAGTCGGTGAGACTTTGCAGCGCCCCTTTCTTTTCTTCCTGAGCTCATTCCTATCCCCTCAAGTTCGAGCTCTTTCCACTTCAACAATACTTTGTTTGGTCGGTGAGACATTATGCCGCACTCAACATGTTATACCAAAGGCACAAAATATGTCGGTGGGACCCTATCGGGTTGGCAAGACCTTCTTCGTTCGGCCAGAGTTCCTACCGAACTTAGATCCTTTGGAAAAACTCCCTCAAGAGATATCTTCAGATAAATAACCTGATCCTGCAAAACAGATTCCTCCATTAGTTCTCAAAGGCAACTAAAATATAACATTATTTATCATGTCTTTAATTTCATCATAAAGAAACACCACTCTGGTAGAGGCGGAACCAAAACTGAAATGGGAACACACTTCCCTTTTAAAACGGGCGGAGGCGGGACCAAATCGGGACCGGGACGAGGGGCAAAAAGGGACCCCAGAAACAAAATCCCTCGCCTTCAAAACTGGTGGGGGCGGGGCCAAAATAAAATCAGAACCGAGACCAGAGTCGGGATGGGAACAAGCCATGGAAATAATCAACATTTCCAAGTTCATACCCCATCCCGGCTCCGCGTCTACAAAAGAAACCAAAATGCACAGGATGGAAGCAAAATTAGGTGAGTCCCGATGAAACTAGGGTCAGAACCAAAAGAAAATGGACACAGCGGAACCGGGACCGAGACCAAACCCGAACCAGAAACTTTTTCAAGTTTCGGGTTTGGATTCCGTTCCGGACTCACCCCCAACATCATCCGAAAAGGCAAAGAAAGGACAAGGAAAAGAAA